>JAQQAE010004809.1:0-18324 GCA_029823295.1 Pseudamia nigra | reverse complement strand
ATGCCAACAGCAGAGTTTCGGGACGCGACTCCGCCTCTGACTCCGCCTACACAGATAGTACCCGCTTGTAATGGAAACGCAACTGAGCCGAGCAGAGTCGAGCCGAGTAGGTACTAATGGAAAAGCGGCATTAATAACCCTAAAAATAGCCCTCAACTCTAATGAAGAGCCAGTACAGCATAGGTTCATCTTTTTAATGAACATGGGGTCTCTATTTTGGACTGGGGTTGTCCTGTGAAATCTAGATTAGCTCCTGTTTCAACCTCCTACCCATGGATAAATGACAGTATTCGCTCTTTAAAACAAACCTGCAGGAAGGTAGGGTAGAGCAATTGGGGAGATCAACAAAGTTCATCTTCTTCATTCAACAACTCTTTGCCGAGTTTCAAATGACATTTTAATGCATAGTGATGCAGGAGAATGTTCTGTTTGGTGATGTTGGATCTGACCTTTGCATTTGACACTGTTGATCACTTACAGTAATATTACTTGATAAGTTGAGGCACTGGGTAGGTATATCTGGGTCAGCGCTGGACTGGTTTTCTTCATATCTGTCTCAAAGATCTTTCTCTGTGGCCACTTCTCACTTCAGGTCATCTTGCACTTTCCATTGTCTGTGCTGTTCCTCAAGGCTCTGTTTTAGGTCCATTGTTGTTTCTGTTATATCTACTTCCACTCCAGCAGAAAAAAGCATCTTTAAGGATATTTCTTATCACTGCTATGCAGATGATATTCAACTTTACATCTCATTTAAGCCCTAAGATGTCTCCAAGCTGCAGATGCTGCATAGGTGTTTGGACTTCATTAAAAGTTGGATGGCAGACAGTTGCCTCCAACTTAATAATGAGAAAACAGAAGTTCTTGTACATGCTCCTAGCAGATCTGTCCCCAAGGAAATGGAGAATCTTGGTTCCCTGTTTTCTTTTACAAAGTCCGCTATCAGGAACCTGGGTGTCACTTTTGACTCTGCCTTCACTCTAGATGCTCATGTTAAATCTCTTGTGCGTTCTTGTTTTTATCATCTCGGAAATCTTGCCAAATTGAGTAGTATTGTGTCATGGGTTGAATTAGAGATTATTATTCATGCATTTATTTCTTCACAACTGGATTATTGTAACTCTTTGTTCACCTGTCTCAGTAAAACCTCCATGGATTGTCTGCAGCTCGTCCTGAACACTGTTGCAAGGCTTCTGAAAAGGTCTTGTAAACATACTCATGTCACCCCGCTTTTAATTTTATTGTATTGGCTCCCCATCCATTTCAGGGTCCAGTTTAAGATCCTGGTTCTGACTTTCAAAGCCCTGCATGGACAGGCTCTGTCCTATATTTATGAGCTTTTAAACCCGTACGTCACCGACAGGACCTTGAGTTCGTCTGATCGGGGTCTGCTGGCTGTGCTGCAGACCAGGCTGAAGACTACAGGTGACAGAGCATTTGAGGCTGTTGCACCCAAACTCTGGAACTCTCTCCCCTTGAACTTGAGATCTGTGGACTCAGTGAACTTTTTTAAAAGCAGCTAAAAACACATCATTTTAAAATGACTTTGTCTTTTATGATTTTATGTTTCTTACTGTGGGATTATAGCTTTTTTTAGCATTTGCTTGTAAAGCACTTTGACATTTTTATCTTGAAAGGTGCTATATAAATAAAACTTTACTTGCTTGCAAAGGAATATGCTAATAAGCAACTAAACTCCTCAAAACAGTTTGGAAACATTATTTTGTAATTATTTATCCCTTTTTAACAATACCAATTGGGATGATACCACATATTGTTGGAAAGCCTGATTAGTCATCTTTACAACAAGGTACAACTTGGAAGGATTGTGCATTCATGGAATGAGCAACACAGCTAAATGTGTAAGTAGTGCTGCCCCCTCCCTCCCCCCAAAAAGTGCCAAAATCCCTTGCAGTATGCTCCTGTTGGTGTTCACTCTTGTTTTGAGTTGCTTGGTGGAGTGGATGATGGCACTCTCCTACAGTAACAAGTAAAAAAACAACACGTATTCGCCATTTTTACACTATTTATCTTACACTCAGTAGTGTGTGGTAGATGCATATGCAGTCACAACAGCTTGGCCCCTCTTCCTCATGCTGGACACCAGCCTGGTCACATGTTGCTGTGGGATGACATCCCATTCCTCAATTCTGAGTTGTTGAAGGTTAATCACTGTGGTTGTGTTGGTCACTCTAGCATGTACAGCATGGCCAAGCTGATGCCACAAGTGTTCAAATGGGTTGAGGTCTGGACTCACAGCAGGACCTTCAATTCTCTCCACTCATAAATTCTGGAGGTTGTTGACATCAATCAGTTTCAGAAGACCATGGTAGTTGTGCCATACATTGGTCTGTGATAGAGTAACTGCTGTCTCCCGTGTTGTTTCTGTCACTAGAAGAGTGACACTGGAGTGACCTCTCCAGGGCACAGGCCTGGGCAAAGTGGAGATCCTGGGGTGCCCAGTCCTCAGAATCCCAATTTTCTGTCAGGTTGTTGCCTTCCCCAAACCAATGGTAAGCCACAAGGCAGGGGCAGTTGTATCCCCGGGTGAGGCCCTATTCAGGTACTGACAGCCAGAGCCAGCTAAGTCTGGGTCTCACATAGGCAGGGTTGACACTCCCCGAAGTACCACCGCTGTGCTACCCTCTACCCTAAGGTAGGCAGTAGCCCACGCACACTGGATGTTGGTATTAGCTCAACCTAGATCTCCTGTGTGAAAGTCAGTTGACTTACTTGTTGAGCTATCCAGCTGCCACACCAATTCTGGAGGTACTCTATGATGACCCAGGCTCTGTGGGGAAGGTGTAGTCATTCTGGAGGATTAAGTTAGATCCCTGATTGTAGAGATATGGGATCACCACTGAGTCCTCACTGCATTGAGACTGCAGTCCATACACCTGTGATTGGCACAGACCTGGCAGCATTTTAAGCTCAAAATAAGAGTGTGCACCAACAGGATAGTATTGGAGGGCATTTTGGTACTTTCTGTGGGGGGCACCATCCATATACTTAGCTGCGTTGCTCATTCCATGATGTACAATCTTTCTAAGTTGTACCTCACAGTTGAGGTGACTAATCAGACTTTCAAAGATGTAACATTCAATACCAAATGTTATTATTACAGGCTAATAATGCCAATCCAAACAAAGAGCCAATACAACACAAATAAATATGCCAATAAGCAACTAATTAGTGGCTGATATTTGCACCTTATTCTGAAGTGAGACCAACAATAATAAAACCAGTAAGAATAAATAAAAGACAAGTAATAAAAGCTGCATAGAAACAACAAAGTGGCACTTTGAGCAAAACCATCTGATAAAAGTATGTTTTAAGAAGAGTTTTGAAAAATGTTACTGACTCTGCTGACCTGATTTCCTCCGGCAGTTCATTCCATAGCTCCAGGATCCAGACTAAGAATGTTCTATCACCTCTAGTTTTCAGGAGCAGATAAATCACCACCTTAGGACCTCCAGCTACAGAACACCTTGTATGTTAGTAAGAGGACAGATGTAGCGTGGCGAAAGGACCACCAAGACATGCAAAATCAGCAGAGATCTTTAAATACATTCTACAACATACCTGGAGCTAGAGCTGGGAGGCTAAATTATAGTTATTTACACTTATACATGCATGGAGTTATTACTGTTATTTGTAGCTTTTTATCGTCTGTAGCAGTGGTTCTCAACTGTACTTACCTAATGACTCATATTTTCAAGTAGACATCAAGTTGTAACTCACATCTAGAATTACAAACCTCGGAAACCACCAATTTGCCACAGCTCAGAGGTCACTTGACGGTTTCAGTGACAGCACATGGCGACATATTCAAAGTTCATCCATCCATTCCTCCATCATCTTTCACTTATCCTGGTCAGTGTTGTGGGAGCAGCAGCCCAAGCAGAGAAGCCCAGACTTCCCTCTCCCCAGCCACCTCCTGCAGCTCCTCTGGGGGGTCCCCCAGGTATTCCAAGACCTGCTGAGAGACATAGTCCCACCACCATGTCCTGGGTCTGCCTCAGGGCCTCCTCCCAGTTGTAGCTAGTTTTGGCAACCAGGGATTGGACCACACAGACCTCTGCCTTTGGTTGCCTTCCACACCACATGGCGCCAAACCCTTATGACCCTTCCTGCAGGTGGTGGGCCCACAGGAAGGCGTAGTCATAAGGGTCCTCTGAATCACTCTTAGTCTGACCTTTCACCTAGGACCAGTTTACCTCAGGAGACGCTACCAGGGGCAAATTGCCTCTGACAACATAGCTCCTAGGGTCACCCAGGCACGCAAACCCCTTCACCATGATAAGGTGGTGATTCAAGGAGGGGATATTCAAAGTTTTTGAGATTTTTCTGAAGAAATGATGGACTGTCTTTACATTTAGTTGTTAGGCCTTTATCAATTTTCTGCAGCAACTGAGAAACATTCAAATGCACTGTAGCTTTTTTAAAACAGACAAAACAAAAACAAATCAATAAATTGTCTTCCTTGTTTTGACAAATGTACAACAGATCCAAATCCAACAATAACATTACAATAGTTTTGTAAATTAAACCAAATGGTAATGTGAAATTGAAAGAAAGATTGAGTTCAAAGTGAATTGAATTTTAAATATTTCCAAAAGAAGGATATTGTTTCTGTATTTGCTTATGATGCGAATGTTTATGTTACCATTTAGACATTTTCTTAATTTGTGTTTTGTCACTTAGTATGTGATGTCTCCATTTGTGTTGCATTGACCTCTGCTGTCCATTACATGTTCCTTATATGTCATTATTTTAAAGGAGACATATATTTTCATAATATTTAAAGTTTTTGGAGCCTAAAGATGATATAAATGTGTTTTTAACCTTCAAAATTGTTATTTTCTTTGGTGATTTCTTTTTCCATCTCTGAACCTTGGCTAAAATAGTTCCATTTTGGTCCCTCCCTGGCTCTTCTGATTGGCTGTTTGTTTTCCTGAGCAATAGCACATTTGGACCAATCAGAGTTCATGGGGGTTGTGGCTTATGCAAATGACGGAAGACACCAGTAGGGACTGGTGTGAAGTGAACCATGCCGAGAGCTGACCTGAGTCCAAGTGGGCAGAACCAAGGATTCAGGCTGGGGTGATTGACAGGAGATGTGACATCACACCTGAGGTACAAGGTAAACTGTGGGTTTTCAGTCAGCGACAGCAGAACCGGATCAGAAAAGCTCTGTGCACTATTTGGTCCTGAATATGTTTTATCATGTTAAAAAGCACATAAATTTGATTTTTCATATGTCTTTATTTTATTCCCTTTTGTTCATTTCTTTTCATTTTTGTGCATCATGTTATTTTTTTGTGAATATTTTCTCCATTACCTTGCTAGTTTTCATTCAAGTTAAATCTTACATCTTAGACATTTTATCAACTTCTACATTTACATTAAAGTAAATATATGGTATGCAGGTTCATTTACAGAAAACAATGTCAATACGGAGACAGTTCATAGTAATGATGTTTGGTCCAATTTCTTGTACATTTCATTACATAGCTGGCTTATTTTGTTCAATTTTATTCCCTATCATGCTCATTTTGTTTTCTTTTTATGATCTCCTGCAGTAAAAGCACAAAGTGGCATCATAGTTCGCCAAAACACATGAAATAAAGTTTTTGATATTCAAAATTTCCAGCAAGATCAAAAAATGCTCAACTTAAAATGTCGCTGTACCTGCCACCGCTTTTATCAAATGGGAAAAAGATGAAAAAATGCACAACTAAAATGAGACGAGGAGAAGGGAAAGAGGCTGAACTTGGGTAAAACGAGGAGAGGATGCCTTCCAGGTGCTTTGGGTCATTTTAGAGCTTTAAAAGGAAATGAAAGGTAAAGTGGATTAAAGGCAGAGGTGACACATACACATACACCGACTGTAACACACGCGTTTTCCATTTAGCAGTAACAGGCTTAGGAAATGGCCTGCGATGAGAAGTGCACATCAGACCACACCATTAGCGACACCCAAAGACGTATATCTGCGGGAGTTGCGACCTTGAGGGGGTCTCAAACTAGTCTTCAGACCCTGCGGCAGTTTAATTCTGACGGTGTCGGGAAAAAATGACTTTGTTGTTATATCAGCAAAACTGACTCGCCATAAAATGCTCAACAGATTGCTTAGGAGGTAAAACACGATTTCGCTATGTAAAATTAAAACAACATCAGTGTAACAACAGTCGATGATAAGTTTGTAAAAAATTGGCTCCATGTGTTAATCTTCAGTCTATGCTGATTTAATATTGAAATCACCAAAGTAATGTCAAGACATGAACGAGAAAATCAATTAAACTGAATCACAATATTTGAGGAAACAATCAATAAGGAACAAAACCATCAACAAAATGAATACAACTGGACAATCTAAGCAAGAAAATGAATTACAACTGAATGAAATAATAAAAAAATAAACAAAATTATCCAACATAATGAAGGAAATGAATTAAAACTGACCAAAACAATTAGGAAAAGCATTAAAAGTGAACACAATATTGACAAAAATGGATGAAATTGATCAATATAATCAACAAAAGGGTAAAAATGATCAAAAAATAAAGACAAAAGCAAAAAAATCAAAACAGAACTGAACAATGTGATGAGGAAAATGGACAAATGTGAATGAAAATAAATGAGAAAGTCCAGAACCTGAGTGGAATTGAACAAAATATAAAACAAAATAAGACAAATGGGTCAAAAATATCAAAAGCAAACAGAAAAGCAAGAAAATGCAATAAAACTGAACAAAATAATGATGAAACAACACAAAATGAATCAACATAATGGAAAAATAATTAGCAAAATTGAACATGGTAATCAAGAATATGGGCAAAACTGAGCAAAACTAAACAAAAGGCAAGAAAAAAAATCAAAACCAAACAAAATAATCAGGAAAACCATTGAAAAATAAACACAATCATCATGAAAATAATGAAACTGAAAAACATAATGACGAATATGGACAAAAGGATTAAAATTAAACAAAAAAAATCCAGAAATGAATGAAATTGATGTAGCCAAGAAAACAGCCATGAAGATCGAAGAACAAAATAACAAAAAGATGAGTGGAATGGAAACGTACGTATATAATTAGGAAAACAATAATGAACAAAATATGGATAATAAGATAAACAAAATACTAAACCAAGTTAATCAAATAAATGAGCAGTCACATTAAAAAAGGCTCCATGTGTGTCATGATCCTACGTTTAAAAAACACTGGGGTATGTATTTCATTTCAAAGTCCCCACAGAGATACAGATCAAGTGTATGTGTGTGTGTGCAAAGGGTGATCTACGGCTGGGGTGCTCCGCTGTGCCCCGTGTCACACTCATCCTCTCACCGCCATCAAATACTCTGGCCTCAATCAATAACTAATTAGCAGCTAATTACCATGCTAAAATACACTGCAGCGATCCCGTAAACATACAGGCATCCACCTATTGATAACTTAAGTAGGATGGTGCCGTGTGTTACACTTTCTTAACAGTGTGCTTTAACAGTAGGTGACTTCGACAGGGCAACAGATCGACATACACACACTGCAGGTCAAAAGTCTGGACACAGCTTCTCTTTCAGTGTTTTTTAAATTATTATTTTTATTATTTTCAAGATTGTACATTAGTCCTGAAGACATACGCTACCCGTCGAAAGTTTTAGAACACCCATATTTTTACTGAAATTCAAGCTGTTCAAGTTCAATGAATAGCTTGAAATGATACAAAGTTAAATGCTGAACTGCTGAAAAGGTAAGGTTACCCAAAACTGAAAAATAATGTACAACTTAAAGCTGTTCCACATGAATGGAGGTTGATCAAGCCTTGAAAATTGGTGCTACTAATTCCTAGATGTGTCCCAAGTTTTCTTGATTAATTACGAACCCTCTGTGTAAAAGCAGTATTGGAATACGTTGTGGTTCCATACCCTTCTCAGCATTATTTAAACAGTATTGTACTGCAGAAAGCATTGTATTGTTATAAAAATGGTGAAAAAAGGCAGTTAACAATAGACAGACAACCATCATAACACTTAATGTGTTGGTCATTCCTACAAAATTGTGAAGAAAGTCAAGGTGTCAGTGAGTACGTTTCCTTCACTCAGAAACTGGTGTAAACTGTGACAGTAAGAGCTCTGGCAGACCAGAACCACAACAGAATCAGAAGACAAGTGTCTGAGCCAACAGCTCGTGTGATAATAGTGGTTGTAGTAAGTGCATCTCAGTTTCAATTGTGAAGAGAAGATTTCGAGCTGTAGGTTTAAGAGGTTGAATTGCAGCAAAAAAGCCATTGCTAAGGCATCAGAATAAGAAAAATAGGCTATTTTGATTCTTTTTTTTACCTTTATTTAAACAGGTGAGTCCACTGAAAACCAATACTCATTTGCAATGATGACCTGGGTTCTCTAGCGTCTTAGATGTCTTGGGAGAGCTGGTAAAGAACACATATGGAATTAGGTAGTAAACAAAAAAAATGTGTTAAACAAAACAGAACATGTTGTATATATATATATACATATATATATTTAAGACTGTCCAAAGTAGCCACTGTGAGTTTTAGTGTGGTGTGCGGAGGCCCGCAGGTGTGGACTGAGTTTGACTGGACAATAATGGTAGAGGTGCTCTAAAAGAACTCGAAGCAGCAGTTGCTAGTAAAATATGTTAATGTTTACTGTAATAATAATATCGTAAACCCAGAGTGGCTGGGATCTCACAATTGTAAGTAAGTAGAGTAAGTAAAAGTTAATTTATAAAGTGCTTTTCACAGATAAAAATTACAAAGTGCTGTACATAAAAGGGTGCAATTGGCTACCATTCATGTTTCGACTGCTGGGAGATGATGATTTAGGACTTTTAGATTAGCTGTATCTTTTCAGGTTTTAGGTTGCAAGTATTATCCATCCATCATCTTCTGCTCCTCCTGGTCAGAGTCGCAGGGGCAGCAGCCTAAGCAGAAAAGCCCAGACTTCTCTCTCCCCAGCCACCTCCTCCAGCTCCTCCAAACCACACAGCACTGGAACATGATGACCCTTCCTGCAGGTGGTGGGCCCACAGGAAGGTAGTCATAAGGGTCTTCTGAATCGCTCTAATGGGGCTTTTCCAGTCGTACTCTCTGCTTGGTTTGCAGGGTTTTCCATTAGGTGATAGTACCTGGTACCAGGTACTTTTTTATTACCTACTTGGCTGAGGTTCCAAGCGAGCTGGGTTGAGTAGAAAATGTGATGTTACCACATTGCAGGCCACTGATTGGCCGGAGACGGACCTCACTGGAAGCATCTTGAGAACAATCAGTAGCGGGAAATGGCAAGTGAAGTCAAGAAGAATGCAACAGTAAAGATTTGGCAAAAACTTCTTTCCATGGCAGCCCTGTGTCTGTGAGGAAGAGTGAGGGAGAGCAGAAAAATGAGACGTGAAACCCACAGAGGTGGAAAAATACAGTGTTTCAGCCCAGTATTGATTGAACAAGAAGGATCAGGATGTCCTATCACTTTACAGTGTACTATGTCACAATTGCTTGTGGACGTCAGAGTGTATAGTTTGCATTGAATTCGCTTGCGTTTGTAGCTGACTTTAATACTACTACAACTACTTTACAAATCCATAAGACTTATTAATCTGTCATTAGCTCCCAGAACAGAGAAAAAACATTCTTTCATGCACAATGTAGGTCATCCCATACTACGCATCATATTGCAAAACAACAGATAAGTTTTCCTTGTTCTTGCATGGTGAAATTCGGCACTGGACTTCAAGGCCAACCTTTACACTGTGTCAGCATTTTTCTCTTAAATCATATGAGCATCCTATAATTTTTCAATTTCTGTTTACTCCATAATTCCATACATGTTATTTCATACTTTGGAGGCCTCAAGTAATAATGTACAATGTTGAAAATATTTAAAATTAAAATCAAATCTCGGAAGGAGATGATGTTTCCATATTCATGACTGGTAGTTTATCTGTCTGTCTGTCTATCAGAAGGATCAAAACCCCTCGGCCTCCATCCTTTCAATCTTACATCTTGGCAGGTGTTGCCATGCCTCCATTTTGCCTTTCCTCTGGGAGCTATGTTGCTTCCTGGCAATGCATTAGCGCCTCATCACTGGCACATGGACAGTTCAAATGCAGCACAGACGGGACTGCTGATAGCTGTCCTTCAGATTTGTGTGTCTCATGTGCCGTGTGTGGCCTTTGTAAGGACAAAGTACTCTCGCTGTTTGAAGTTAGCTCAGAGATGTCACTTTGATACATGTGCATATGTGACATAATGCAACTTAGCTTTTAAAGTCTGCTTACTTTGTACTTTGTGATTATTTAAAATCTGTAAGAGATTCTTGGAATTTAAAAACACTAATTCTGAAAGCAGTGAACTTTTCACTGATCTCAAATGAAAACTAGCGAAAAGTGTTACAACTATAAATGTTTGCCATTTTTAGTGTCCCCTATAAATGGCAAACAAATTTGAATTGAACTTTTACAAAACAAGGTGGGTACAGTCAATAGTGCTACTACAACTAATGTATGAATCCATATTATGGCAAGAAAAAAAAAGTGTCGTGAGAAAAGATAGTCCATCATCATGTTAGGACATGAAAGTCAGTCACTGTGTTGGTGTCAAAAACGTCAGTAACTTCAGTGTCCACCGGGGGGTGGCTCCAAAAATGAGTTAATCCCATGGACTATATGATGGGGCATTCCATTTACCTTGAAACTTAGAGGTTCCAACTGTGAGTAATGTAAACGCTGAGCTGATCGTGTTCCGGCTGCAAAGTTGGAAACATATGGATCTGAACTGGAAAGCTGGCTTTTTTGGAGCATAGACGACTTCCAAGCTCCTGCATTCTATGCAGTAACATCTAACAGCACTTTGCACATAGAAACACAACTGGTAACATGCAATGGATGAAACGCAACAGTACTATTTGTGTGGCTGATGTAATACAAAACAAATACACCAGAAGTTAGCGGCATTTATTCAGTTGTTTTGAGTGGTAGCCATATTGAATCATAATATCACTGGAGTTGCTCTGACTTTCCAAGTTGGAATTCCCACTTGAGGGGATCAACCAACACAAGAACCTACAAAACAAAGGTGAGTGCAGGCTTTAAGTTTGTTATAAACCTCAAAGCATCATGGTATACAGAGTCAAGCTTGTAATGTCATCCATTTAGATCGATCCAGAGACCGATATTTGTGCAGAATTAAGGGAACAGCCACGTTAATTGACAGATGAGTCTGAGCCAGTCGCTTCATTCAGCCTCATTTCCTCTCACAGTGAACTATTTTTTTCACATGTTGAACACTGCTTCACCCGCTGGTCTAAGTACACTGAACCAACACAATCACTTAAGAAATTTATAACAATTCACCACTAATATATTACTTAAGGCACAATCTGCTGAGCACAAAGAATTTAAAAAATTATATAAATGTGTGTTTTATGTACAGGCTGCTGCACAGTCTCACCAAAACTCCATTATAGGATGTTTTTCAGACAGAGAAGTCATAGTGGCATCAGTGCCAGGGCAGCCACTAGAGGGGAGTATGAGGTGTAGATAAGCCTGGCAATAAAAGAAGGTTCTGCATACTCTCACTTTGTATTTCGTTACTTAGTTGTCACCTTATGTTATCTGCCTTTGGACTATGGATGTAAATGACCGCTTCTGTTATAACTTGGCATATTTAGATCTTGTATACTCTAATACAGATGCTCAATATGCACTTTCCCTATTTAATAAGTATATAAATGCACTTAAAACCTTGCTGAATTTGAATAAGCTGAATTTGACCCCAGTTGGAACCCCTTCTGCCCCAACCCGGTATTATCACATTCAAATCCACACTGCATCTATTATTCTCTTAACATCAAGAATGGAATGAACTGTTCACCCTATCAATCATTATTATCTCGCATGTACGTACATAAAAGAAGCTAATGGATCTCTCATCTCGTTAGCCAGACATTGCATAAACTCAGAACACACAAACCTCTTCCCACAAGTAAAGCACAAGCTGAAACAGGAGAATAAACCCGGGAGCAACCTGTAATGAATCAAAACTGGCACTGCACTTTACCTTGATGTGACAAGAACACAACAGGAAATATGGCCCGAGACGTTCTCAGATGTATTCACAGAGGGGCAAAGTTGTCAGAGGAGAGCTTTAGAGTCTGGTCTTTGACAAAAAGTTTTCTCTCAACAGGAATCTGCAGTAGCAGTCACACTTCAAATGTGACACTTTGGTGAGGATTTGGGACAAAATACCATCACACCACAATACAAAAAGGGAATTTGAACAAAGTCAAAGGAGCCTTTTACAAGTAAATAAATCACATTTTTTATTTTTTCTAAAAAACTGGAGCATTTTACTGAGGATGTGTATCATTACAAAAGTCGTTTAAACAACATAACACATTCAATTATCAAAATTAAAACAAATATAAGAAAATGGCAACAGGCAAAAAAATGACCAACATTATGACAAAAAAAATTTACAAAATACAAACAAACTTGACCAAAATAATTAAGAAAATAAAACAATTCACAAACATGCCTAAACTAATAAATAAAGTGAATGAAAATGAATAGAAAATCAACCAAATATTCAACCAAAATATCAAGTAAATAGGTAAAAATAAGAGAACAAACAGAAAAATAATGAGCAAGATAATCCACAAAAATTAAAAAAAATAAACAAAGTAATCAGGAATAAACAAATTAACAAACAAATTGAAAAAAAGAGAATAAAATAAAAACCAAATTGGTGTTGCTACCTAAAACATGGACCATACAGTATGTGTTTAAATAATTCATGTGGCTCTCGTCATTTATTATTTATCCTTCTGTCCAACAACGGCTAAATCTCAGTATGAACCAGAATGTCAAAGTGTGTCATTCCTGAAAAAAACATGCTTGACAAGATTATTTATCTTATTGCACTGAAAATTAAAGTCATCCATTCAAAGTCTTCAAATCCCATCTTTTGCCGTGCGTGTGCATGAAGCCGCAGGATTCGTAGCCTTTCGAGCAGTGCGTTCGTGAACGTTCACCTCTAGTGACAGCATCGTTTGTTTAACCGAACAAATTCTGAGGCAAATTTTAAAAGCCGGGTTAAGATGTCATGAACCCAGTAATGATGATGATATCCAAGGAGCTGTAAATACACAGCTTGATGACACGTGCGCGGTTCTGTCCCTGCGACTGCCTCCCACCGGCCCACACATCATCACATTTGTTTCTGCTAACACTTGCACTTACACACAGATACGCAGGGTGACAAATAGATGCAGAACGTGAAAGTAAACCTGACAGGTGAGAGTGGGAGAGTGAGCGAGATGATGAAAAACAGTGAAAGAGAGAGAAATAATGCGACACGGTGAAATAAATATAAAGAGAGCAACTCTCTGACTGGGACAGATTATTTTGGGACATGAAGGTTGGTTTGATAAAACATAATGTGGATATGTGAGTTTGGTTAAAGCGGTTTGTTTTTAATCGATAAAAGCTCCAAATACAAACCAGAGGAGCCGCTGTGTAAAATGGAAATGAAAACAGAAAAAAAGATGAAAACAATCTGTGTATCATTCATTATTTCCATTTTCCATTTACAAGAAAACTATAATTTTATATTATTATATAATATAATAAACCCGAATAATAAAATAATGCAATAAAAACAAGGAGTCTACAGATTAAAGAGACATAATCTTATATGTTGCTCACAAATCACAACATCATCAAAAGGTCTTTCAGGATGACATCGAACCACACGTCATAAAACAGTTTAATATCAAAGTCTTCGTTTAGGCCCTTAGAGGAGAGAGTATCCAAAGTGTGGATCCAGAATAGTTTCCGTGTAAGTAAAAGATGACTTAAATTTATAGCCAAACAATGACAAACTATATTCTGTGCATGTTCCCACATCACGGCTCCACAGTAACAGAGTCCTGATGCTGAAGTGTCACCATTATGAAACATAAAATGCAACAAAACAGACCCGAATAGCTGGTCAGGCTCAATCCTACCCGGACGGGATGAGCTTTTCTGTCGCGGATTTAAACTGGCTGTGTTTTGTCTGGACATGTGATGTCGGGTACGTTCATCTAGCGCCGCTCCACCAGCTCTCCGTCAGGAAATGGCTGGAGTGGAAGGAGTCCACAGGACCATGTAGTCATTTACTCTTTCATGTCATCTTCATGTTGTGATTTTGTGAACAGTCAGATGTGGCAGATTTAAATTATTTCATCCTGCAGCTTACCTGCCAAGGTGTTTTTTGTCACAGTGTGGTCATTACGTTCTGTAATTAGAGACATGTTAACATCAGCTCTGCCCACAAGTCGAACATGTTCCTAAACTGATCTGTAAGGACACTGTCCATGCAGCCATTTCTTTTGTGGTGTTATAGATTACTTTAATCCAAACTGGGTGGATGCGCGCTCTCTGAGATGTGAGGAGCCGCGCAGGTGTGAGCAGTGGGAATGGACCTAGCGCTGCTGCAGTGCACTGTGGGATTTGTAGTGTCAGTGGTACGAGCACTATAGCTAGCCAGTTATAATTTGGATCTGATACTATCCTGTGGGCCGTGAGTTTGACGTGCATATGTTTAAAGTAGAGGTAAACAAACAGACCCTTTTTTGAAATGCAATGTTTATGTATTGCATACAATTTGCAATACAGTAAAATTAACAATTTCTCATGTTTTATGCAGCGCTTTGAGTATTTTGGAAGCAGTGCTGTTCATTGGAAAAGAGAAAAAATAAAGTGGCATTTCCACACCGGTCTTTTTGAAGCATTCCTGTCCTCTTATCCAGTTCAGTTGGAGGTGAGAAGAAAAGCAAAACAGATGTCCTTTCCCAGCCATGTCTAGTGGGCTATCCTGAGGTCCTGTCGGGCTGGTTGGAATGTATAATCTCTCCAGTGTGTTGTGACTCTGCCCCGGAGTCTCCTCCTCTCATTCGGACGTGCCCAGAATAGCTCCACTGGGAGGCGAACAGGAGGTATCCTGATCCGATGCCTGAACAGCTTGATGCTGTTTCGAGTTGCTAAATTGCCTCGCTCTCCAGCCATTTCTTTCCCTCGCTCTGCTTTGCCATGTCCACCACATCTGCTCTCATGCTCAGCCCATTTAAAAGTTGAAAAAGTGAGAACACAGAGAAAAAGGAGGGAAAAAAAAGAACAGGAGAGAAAGACAGAGATTGTGTTCAAATCAACTTCAGTATTGCTGCTCCGTTTCCCTGGTTAACAGCCAGTGTTCGGCCTCCTCTGTAGGGCTATTAACATTAGAAAAGGCCAGGCTGTTGAACCGCTTTCAGAGAGGTGGGGCATCTGGCAGGTCCAGCATTCCCCACACCGATGTTTACATCCACTTAAGCCTCTCTCGCTAAATGTTATGAAACCATGTAGTGTAAAATTGAAAGGGCAAACATGGTCACAGTACAAACAGGTAATCACCACTATGATTAGCTCCATGTTGAAAAAATAACAAGCTCGACAGACTCGGCCCTACTATGAAATGAATGCACCGGGGTTCCTGTCGGGCGGCAGGAAAGGTGCTTTTAAAGTCTTTTTCCCCAGTGATTATAGACCTTATAAATGTTCATTTGCAGATGTGGCAGAAATATGCATGCTCTCTGCTCCAGCAGACGAGCAGGTACACGTGTGAAAAAGTGCAATGGTAGTTAGAGTCGCAGAATTTACCAGAACCGAAATCACAATGTCAGCCTGTGTAATTATATGAATACAAAACACAATTGCAATTTAGACATCCAGGCTTAAGAGGTTCAGGGTCTGACCTCACTGAAAAAAAACCTCTGGGGGGAAGGGGGGGGGGGGTGGACTGTGATTGGTTAGTTCATATGTTGAATATTAAAGTTCTACTTACGGATGGGACTAATTGTTTTTCCAGTTGGTCATCTTGTTGTATGTATTTCTATTTACTGGTAATAAAAGTTAATTAATCACCTTATTGCATCATTATTTAACTTTATTTTGCACCATACACTTTGTATAAACCCAGTAAAGATGCATTTTCAAAGTCTCACCTATAAGTTCTAGTATCTTTCAAGCTAGTTTGTACATTGGACATGACATTTCTCATGAAGGCAGCTCAGCCTTCATAACTCATAACTTCATCACCAAACTGTGCAGCCCTTAGCACTTTCAACTCGGTTTGAAGAAGATCAACTGTACTTATGATGTTTCTGAAGTTCTGTTGGTTTCACTTTAGTCTATGAGGCTTCAGTCTTGAATTGTAAAGCATCTCAATATCATCTTGGATTACATTTGTCACTATTTAAATACAATTACATTGAATTGAATTTACCATGACCATGACCCTCCACTGCAATAAGAATCACCACCTTATCGCAGTGGAGGGTTTGTGTGCCTGTGTGATCCTAGGAGCTATGTGGTTGGGGGCAATTCGCCCCCGGTAGGGTCTCCCAAGACAAACTGGTCCTAGGTGACAAGTCAGCAATTCAGAAGACCCTTATGTCCTGTGGACCCACCACCTGCACGAAGGGTCTTAAGAGTCCAGCGCTGTGCAGTTTGGGTGGCAGCCCAAAGCAGGGGCCTGGGTAGGTCCGATCCCTGGTTGCCAAAACTAGCTCCAACTGTGAGGAGGCCCTGGGGCAGACCTAGGACATGCTGGAGGAAGTATGTCTCAGCAGGCCTGGGAATGCCCGGGGGACCTCTCAGAGGAGCTGAGGGAGGGGGGCTAGGGAGAGGGAAGTCTGGGCTTCTCTGCTTAGGCTACTGCTCCTGCGACCCTGACCCAGATAAGCAGAAAATGATGGATGGATGAAACTTAATGAGTATAGTGGAAATAAATAAACTGCGGCAACAAAACAGTACAAAACATTCTGGGATTTTGTTACATGTGAGATGCTCTGTCTCTCTAAAATGTTCCTTTGATATGCAGTCATGTTACTGACCTGCTGCCAATGAACCTAACTAATCGTCAAATGCTCACCCAGTTGAATTTTAATTTGCACCAATTACTCTTTCCAGCCTTTTGTTGTCCCTGTTTGAACTTTTTTGAGATGCGTTGCTGCCATCATATTCAAAATAATCTTATATTTTCCATGAAGTGATAAAATGTCTGTTTCAACAACTTGTTCTACTGGGAGTAAAACATCGGTTTATGGCATTTGTAAATCATTACATTCTGTTTTTATTTAAATTTTACACAATGTCCCAACTTCACTAGAACTGGGGGTCATATATTTCTATGTGAACATAATAAAATGTCCCCATATGTTCAATAAATCACTAGCTCAGACTGATTCAACAGTTAGAGATTTTTTGTGAAATTCTTTTACTTCTATCAAATATTTTTGTACATTTGTATTTAAAGTATGTTTGATTAACATATTTCAAAACTAAAATACAAATTCAGCTCTTGTCAGTGATACAGTACGTCATTTTGTTCTTTCTCGTGCACTCCGACCGTGTATCAGATTTCCACCTCACTGTCCCTTTTTACAGATCGCTTGTATGTTAAGTTCAGCTCGTATCCATCATCATGTCTATGTGATAAATTCAACATAAAGCCTAATCATTTTTCTGCTGCATGAATGATTTGTTGTTCACTCAAAACACTCATTACAAAACGTCTGTAATCAGTGTTGTCATGGTGATCAGATGCCACAAATAATGAAACATGAATCTTTTGTGTGAATGCATAAACTAATGAAGTGACCTAAATGTAAAAAATGGAATCATCTCCTTGTGCTTCATTTTCATTTTTAATCACAAGAAGTCAAAGATTTTGCCTGAACATTGGGGTACAACATAATCAAATGGGTAAAAATGAACAAAACTATTAAGAAAATTAATAAAAATGAACAGAATACTCAAGTAAATGAACAAAAATGAAGAAAATAATTAAGAAAATGTGCAAAAATGAACCAAATGACCAGACAAAAAAAGAAAAATGAACAATTGTCAAAAAAAAGTAAAATTGAACAAAATAAAAAGTAACATGCAGTGGTAAAAACATATGCTAAATGATCAAAAAAAAAACTAATATGAAGAAAATAAGCAAAAAAAGAAAAAAAAACATCAATCATCTCACTTAAATTGAGCAAAACAGTTGATTTTAACTTCTCTTGTTCATTATGATGGGCTTTTGTGACAAAATAAGCACCAAAATGAACATAATTTGATAAAGACCAACATAAATGAAAAAAACAAGCAAGAAAATAAAATTCAACCAACAATCAACACAAATGTGCAAATATTGAGGAGGTCCTTCCTTATCTCTCACCTCTCCAGTCACCTCTCATTGTCTTATTTTCTATCTTGCAATACTGCGATACTATCTT
>JAQQAE010004808.1:0-12713 GCA_029823295.1 Pseudamia nigra | reverse complement strand
CTCTTTTACTACAAAGCCATGCTGTTGTAACACATCCAGAATGTGTCTTGACATTGTCTTGCTGGAATAAGCAGAGATGTCCCTGAAAAAGACATACGACAAAGGAGACCACGGACTGTTGAGCAACTGAAGAATGGGATAGAATTCCACCTTCAATAATTAGTGTCCTCAGTTCCTAAACGCTTATTGAGTGTCATTAAAAGGAAAGGTGGTAAACATGACCCTGTCCCAGCTCTTCTGGAATGTGTTGTAGGCATCAAATTCAAAATGAATGAATATTTTTCAAAAAACAAAAACAATAAAGTTGATCAGTTTGAACATTAAATACCTTGTCTTTGTAGTGTATTCAATTGAATATAGGTTGAAAAGGATTTGCAAATCATTGTATTCTGTTCTCATTTATGATTTACACAATGTACTTTGTATGTAAATCACTGTTTTAGCTGTTTCCTGGTTACATTTCATTTAGGCCAAATGCTCCCATTAAGCATTTCTTGCTTTTATTTCTTACTCCATTTTGGTTTAACATAATGCACACGGTTGTTGGATGAAGTGCAGCTTCAGGACAGAATATCATGAACATTTGCACAGTCTATTGCAATTCAATACAATGGCTGCTGCTGCAATAAATCCCGCCTTTGTAAACTTATAACGTCTGCCAGGAAGCTGCGGGTCGACTCTGCTGGGATTGTGGCTTGTAGTTTGTGGAGTCATTGTGTTACATTTGGGAACCATAAGCTTTACAAAGACTTTATTTGTTGTTGTATTGAATTTCAAGCATCGTACTCGTGTTATTTCTAACACGTTCAACCTGTAGTTCTGAGTCAATGTGCGACCTCTGCTCCTCTTATTGTAACTCGATTGTAACTTTACCTTTCAGTCTGACAGGAAACCAGGAAAACATGAACAAGGAAAAGGACAAAAACATACAAACAAAATGCAAGACAACACTGAGTAACTCACAACACACACAACACGTGCAAAATGCTGACACTTGCAACCAAATTAAGACTTAAATCACCTATCAGATAGTGTCAAATTAAATGAATCTCATTACTATACCTGTTTGGATATGGGTATTTTAGTTGAGTCCAATTTTTAATATGTTGCTCAGGGCATTTGTTTCAATGAATATGAAAACCAACTGGAACTCTACACTGATTTTGACTGGTTTTCTAGTTATTGTCTTGGCTCAGTGGTAGTTACATACAATATATTTCAGTCCTATTGTTCAATTACCCACACCTGCATTTCTGAAAGTCAAATGAGGACAGAGAAACATGGCAGTCACATGAGTTAGTTTAACACTGATCTTCTACCAATGAATTGCGGCACTCTGTCAGTGAGAGGAGACGGCCTGTCTTTGTGTTATCGTGCCAGCAGTATCCATATCCCACTCACTCAGGAATGGATGACTCCAGTCGATAACAGCAAACTTTGCCGGTCTCTTCTTTCACAGTGTGCCGAGGTCATGATGCAAGCTGAAGAGCAGAGCAGAGATGGATCCTCAGAGGGGCTTTACTGCACCCCGCCTACTCAAACCAAGGATCAGGGGCCTCATTTTAACAGCTGTACAGAAGATTTGATTGGACAAAAACCTCATCAGGGTCAGAGAGACAGATGTGCACAGCCTACTACGGAAAAGGCTCGATGGTAATGACAGCTAATGATGCTAAAGCTTTGACATTTACACTGCAAAAATAGACTTGGATACAAACAATTCATCATATATTGAGCAAAACTGTACTAATGGTGTATAAATATTTTTGCTTGGCTAGATTTTTTAAAACTAGGATAAAAGTTTAGCTACTGAATGACCCAATGGTTGGAAAAAATGCCCAAATTTCCCATATATGAACAGTTAAATGTATATTTGTATTGATTATGTAAGTCCATAAGACTATTGTAAAGGTGCTGATTTGATTTCTTGTTTATTTTACTGTTACAAATACTGATTTCACAGTGTTGTGCCTCTCTTTTCATCACAAAACACTAACTGGTTGAACCATGGGTCATTCCCAAGGTGACCTGGGATAATATTCCTGGAACACACAGTTTTGACACACATCCAAACCACGTGTTCTCATAGACAGCAATGTAACTGATGCCACTAAACAAACCCTGAATAAAAGCACCAGAATTAAATAAACTATATTTCCCTAAGATCCTATCTGAACTTCATACAAGTGGATTTTTTTAACTACAGTATATACAATCACTGGCTACCTTATTAGGTACACTATGCTTGGACTGAGTTGGAACCAATTTTACCTTCAGAACTGCCCTAGTTATTCATGGAATAGCTTTAATAAGGTGCTGGAAACATTCCCCAGAGATGTGGTTCATACTGACATGATAACAAATTTACCAGCTACTGTACACATCCATGATGCAACTTTCCCGTTCCACTGCATCCCAGAGGTGCTCTATTGGATTGCGATCTGGCGACTATGGAGGCTATTGGAGTACAGTGAACTCATTGTCATGATCAAGAAACCAGTTTGACATGATTTGAGCTGACGTGCTACATTATCCTGCTGCAGTGGTCAGATTGACAGGGGCAGCAACAATATTCAGGTAGGCTGTGGTGTTTAAACCATGCTAAGTGTGTCAAGAAAATAGCCCCCACACCATAACAACACCGGGAGCCTGAACTATCGATACAAGGCAGGATGGATCTGTGCTTTCATGTTGTTTATGCCAAATTCTAACCCTACAATCTGAATGTGGCAGCAGAAATCAAGACTCATCAGACCAGACATCATTTTTCTAATCTTCTGCTGTCCAGTTTTGGTGAACCTGTGCAAACTGTAGCGTCAGTTTCTTGTTCTTAGCTGACAGGAGTGGCACCCAGTGTGGTCTTCTGCTGCTGTAGCCCATCTCCTTCAACATTCCACAATATTCTGCATACTTTGGTTGTAATGAGTGCTTATTTCAGTTACTGTTGCCTCTCATCTGGAACTTAAAATCACCTTTCTTCCTTACTGTATTTTCATGCTCCATTTGAACTTCAGGAAATCATCTGGACTATGTATACACGCTTAAATGCACTGAGTTACTGCCATGTGATTAGCTATCTGTGTTAACAAGCAACTGAGCATGTGTACCTAACAAAGGGACCGATAAGGGTCTACTGGGTTTGGTGTGTACGTAGTCATAGAACACATGTATGACATTTACATGGTATCTGATGGGCATTTAGAAGATACGTTAATTATGGTGCTTTTATTATGGTGCTTTTATTTCGTGTTCAATATCGTGCCATTATTTACATCACAAGGAAGCAGCCATTTGTTTTCCTAAAAAGGGGTGTGGTCTTCTTGCTGGTAAAAGCTCACTTCTGCTGTCACGAATTATGAAAATTCCCAAAGGACAATTTGTTGACTGACAGCACTGAACAAAATGATATTTTCACAGCTTTTATTTTAGACCATAGAGTTTATATAAAACTCAAAACCTTTTCACAGGATGAGACTGTGCAAAGTGTAACAAAACACTGTAGTTAAAATATTCATAAGTTGAGAAGCTGTGTTACTGATCTCACTAATAGAATTCTGCAAATCATCTTATTGCTCGATGTGCACTATTGCTTCAACTTATTAGCAGTTAAATTGTGTTCATTATTAACTGAAATACGTTAGTGAAACAAAGCTAGATCCACTAGAATGTAGAGACATGTCTTCTTTACTGTCTTGAAGTTTTTTGCAGTGTAACATGTACATTCAGCTTCACTCAGTTATTGTTATTGTAAATGATCTCCCTATGGTCTTCTAAAATGTGAAATTTAAATCAAATCTTGTACAAATGGAGCCCCTGATCACGTTGCACTCTACTGTAAGATTTACCAGGTCAGAGTGGCTGTGGACACACTTTGACTGGTCTTGATGAAGACCAGCCAAAGCTGTTATGTCAGTCTTACTCTGGATTTTGGTGAGAGGATTTTGGACCATTAGATGTCACTCAGTCATTAGAATTCTCACGTTTGCCTGCGATGCTTAGTCCCCTCAAGACAACGCTGTTCCCCGTGCTGCCCTAACACCCAGGCGGCAGATTGGAGAGTGCATACATCATTCAAACCTGGGGGTATCGATCTTGTGAAATGAGATTAGCTTTAATCCTAGCATAAATATGGAACAACCTGCAGATATACAGCTCTTATGTTGGCCCGTAGCAATAAAAACCAGAGAGAAAGAAGGTTTCTGGCTTTCATAACCACAGGCCAAAAACACAAACTACTTCATCACAAACACAGTATTAACAAACAGCTAACTAGTTTCCTCATGATACATTTTTGGGCTTTTTTCCACCAATAGCCAAGTAAAGGGTTCCCACTCAATCACAGCTGCATTATTATAATTATGATAAACCTATTTATCAGTAACATTTCTCCACAGACTACAGTCAGTGACGACAGCCTTGCCGATTACTCTGTTCTAGGATACCCGACTTTGGTGACATTGAGGCTGACCTTAGAGTCACCTCCCCCGCTGCCGCACTCTCCCTTGTCGTACCACCATTTGTTTTTCAATTTGTCCAAGAGGCCTTGCTCATTCAGTTTTAACACTGCCAGGTTAACAGCATTTCTTGAAACGATAAAACATAACTTGTAAGTAAATGAACAGGTCCGTGAGAAATCTAATATGGAATATTAGTTAAAAATAGTGATCATAAATATCAATGGTTCATAAGGGAAGCACGGAAGGGACAAATTGGTAAAGAATTTCACTGGTGTGAAAGGGTAAGAAGCATTTTTACAGCAAAGAAAGTTAAATATTAGAGAGGTGGCATGGAGGGTTACACTGCTTATAACTGAAGTGTGCGGGATGGGGACATTGTGTCATCGTTGAATCAGAAATAGAAACATCCAGCATGCAGCTTAACATTCATCACAACTGACAGACTAGCATTTTAAGTAGCAAATTAATTAGGGAAATATTTCAGAATTAAATCAGAGGCAAAGCAAAAGGGCACCACAGAAACCAGGAGGGAAAAGAGAAAAAGAGAAAAACAAAGGTCGAGGAAGGTGACAGTGCACATTGACATTCAAATGGATTCACTGAATAGAACTAATATACCAATAACAGAACTGTCCTTAAGAGAAGAAGTAAGAGACACAGACCAGATAGAAAACACAACAGAAGATGGATGAATGTGTTGAGTCTAAGCATGGAATACTGTACTTATTAATGCACTTTGAAAAAAAAGAAGAATTAAGAAGAGAAGAGGAAGAAGAATAACAAAAGGAGACATCAGGGTAGGTGGAATACTATAACAACATGGAGGATATTGTTATATTATCCCACCCACCTTAATGCAGAGCCTTTAGGTGTCGCCACACCATAGCCCTTAGAGTCGAGGTTGCCGCCCACTTTCATGGTGTCACATGGCTTCCGCTGCTCTATGTACTCGTTCATAGTGGACTCGAGAAGAAAGGCGAACTTGCCCTTCGACTTTCGTACCCGGGAAACCCCGTCTGGTGTTGTCTTGGCAAACACTGAGGGTTCAGCTGATTTCATGTATGACCACATTTTCTCATAAACTGCTATTTTGGAGCGCTGCATTCAGGGGGACAAAGAGAAGAGAGACACAGGTTAGTTATGTCTGTGAAAACACTCCAAATGAATTGGCTTGAGTTGACCTGTAAAGACCTAGACCAGGGATCGGCAACTTTTACAATCTGAAGAGCAATTTTTGGATGGAAATAAAAACAAAATAAGTGTCTAGAGCCGCAAAAAATATTCAAACCCTTTACATGCCACTTGATATATGACATATGTTGCAGCTGACAACATGTAAGCACCAGTTTGGTTATTATTTGATTCTTTTTTGTTCATTTTGTTGAATTTTTTTTCATTTTTAGTTAATTTCCTTGATTAATTTGCTTGTTTTTTTTAGATTTTTTGTTCATTTTTGCTTATTTATGTTCACCTTGCAGATGATTCAGGTACTTATTGATGAGTTTCTAAATTATTTTATTCATTTTTGTGAATTTTGGTTAATTTCACTGAATTTTTGTTGATTTTTGTAGATTATTTTGTTCATTTTTTCAATTATTGAGTCAGTGTTGTCTGAGTTTTTGTTCATTATGTCATTAATAAATGTTTTTTTTTTCTTTTTGTTGATTCAGTGCTTATTTTTTATTTATCATAATGTGTTTCTTCCATCACTGGACAAAGCAACAGGAGCCAATGGGGAGGGACAAAAGAGCAACATGCAGCTCTGAAGCCACAGGTTGCAGACCCCTGACCTAGACATAAGTGGTGTGCTGGTTCTCTTATAATTATTTTACTTTTCAGGTCAGTTAAAGTGTACATTTAACCTTTCCATTGTTGAACAATGGAAAAACAGTGCAAGTATAAAGATTTTTTTAGATGCTTAAAGTAGCTAAGACTAAAATAAAATACATAAGTGAGAAGAAACTACTACTGCAATGTCTTGTTTAATTAAAAATAAACCTCAGTAAAACCACTAGAAGAATGTGATTTCTTTTCTGTGTATTCTTAGTGCCCTGTCTCAAGAAGCACACTTTGCTCTGATTTGCCAGTTTCACCTATGCAGATAGTGCTCATAAAGAGAGTGCATTCCTTTTATACTCAGAAGTCAGATTTTCCAAGATCCTAGTCATCTTGGTTGCTACTAGTAAAATTCTCTGTTGCATTTGTTTCATATTTGGTCAGCCACATCGTACTGCTCAATGTTTATCTGCATGCTACTCTGTTTCATATGGGTAAAATACCACCTAGACCCCTTTCACATACAGTAAATGAACCGTGGTTCTTGAAACAAAGTTGTTCAGGATCCCTGGAAACTTGATTCCATGTAGTGAACCAGCTTGGGCTTACTCAGAGTTTAATTATTCTAATCAAGGCCGTCGTTAATGATGGGCGCAGCACACTGAGTAACAGACCATAATATGCTTCTTATTTGAGTTTTTTGTAGTCTCACAAATCTTTTAAGTATATTAGTTTGTTCATTATTTCTCAATGTATTTAAGTGAAAACCTTCATCAGTGAAATGACACGCCCACTTTGGTTCCAGAAAAGCACCAACTTTCAGGTTCTGAACCAATTTTTTTCCATGAGAACTTGCTGCCATGTTCAAAATTATGTTTGGGCACCAGAACGGGCACAGCGCCCTGCCAGTGTACAAGTCCCACTAGTGCTGTTATCTCAAGCGCAATTTTTTTTTTAAGTTGTCTATACTCCAAATGCGCCAACTGTCCTGAGTGTCCATGTTTTTCTGACTTCACAGCTTCAAAGTGATCAACTTGGAAGTGACGTCACTCCCAGTTCTAACTTCTGAGATCTAAGGTAAATGGAATGCACCAAGACTTAGTGACAACCCCGGACAAAGAGAGATATGTGATCTCCATTACAAAGCACAGTCTGAGCTCGTCCCACAGTCAGTGTCACGTAGGAGGCGACTACACACTGAGACCTGTATGAACATAGTCATCAGATGTCAGAGTTTTAATGATAAAAATCCACAAAATGAATGTACAAAGCTCAAACTCACTGGCTATTTTAGATTCGTGTGTCCTGAGAGATCATTCTGACCAGTAAGACAGCAGTGTTACACGTACATGTGTGATGTCTGAGCTCCAGTCTGTCTTTTTAAATCAACAGTGACATGTGTCCACATATACTCACAGAATGTCTACAGGAGAAATAAAAATCAGAAAACACAACTGAGGTAGGATGAATCATCTTTTTCCAGGAAATTACTGAAACTCATATAAAACAACTTCTTGTCGTACTTAAGTCAGATACTTGCATATACAGTAAATGATATGCAGTGAAAGTCATATTGTAGAGAAACACTGAAATGTGGTTTTGACATTTTTGTTTTTATCCTCATTACAATAACACTCTACAAAATGTTAGTCAGCAATAAATAGACTGACTATTCTGTAATCAATTCACTAATTCATTCTCTTCTTTCCTCTCCTCTCCCCTCCTCTCCTTTGTCACATAAGTCCAAAATAAGACAGCTGCAAAACAAGCTCAACTGAATGTCATTTTGTAAGTTGAAAGTGTATTTTTGAACATATGACTGAGGCAGACTTGCTGTTTCCTCTTGTCTTTTCGCAAAGCTAAGCTACATTCTATCTTCACAGTTTACATGCAGCTACAATGTGGGATTCATCTTCTCATATTACTCATCACAAGGATGAAAATATGCTCAAAATGTAAACTGAGTCCTTTGAAAACTCTCAGTCACATGGGAAAAACTGCTGCAGCACTTCCTGACCTGTAACATCAGACATTTTCCGGAGGCGTGGTGTGGAGTGCAATATGAATGATATTTTTAACACACACAGAAACATTTTATTTTATCCTTTAAATGCAAAGTCTGTAGCAAACAGGCACATTGCCAGCAGCCTGAAGTTTGACAATCTGGCAGCACAGCAGAAACAAACTGCAGGTCATGTTTAATATCAATATTAACACTTGACCTCCAACCAGCAGCTAATCCTCCAGTCACAATCAATAGGAGGTGATTTTTGTCTGAGTTTAAATCAGTCCTTACAGAAATGAACAAGTACTTCAGCTCAAAACCCAAAAGAGAAATGTGGCATCTAGATGTCAAAAGATTAATTTGAGCTGACAGAATACTGAAAATGAAGCTACATATTGTTGAATGTTTTACAGATTTTACTCTTAAAATCAAAGATGTATAAGAATGAATATACCGTACATGACTATATATAAATATGCAATTTATATAGTTAAATTGTAATATTGTCAAAGCTAAAATCAAAATTAGTGACAAATATACTAATGTAATGTGTAATTAATCCACAATATGATAAAAAATTACCAAAACTGTAAAAAAAAAGAAAGACAGAAATATATATATAATCATCTGTAAAACTACTAGAGAAAGAAACAAAACTACTAAAAGAAACAAAATAATGCACAAAATAATCTAAAGTCAGCAAAATGAACAAAACAATGAACAAAATGAACAAAATGTACACAAAGGAACAAAATTATGAACAAAATGGACAAAATCATGGTAATGACAAATGGATGACCCAATAAAAAAAGATTTGATTGCCCATTTTGAGCTTTTCCTGAGGTTTGTAAAAGGCAGAGGTATTCAAATATGACTTTAGACATAAACACAGTATGAGAGAGCTCAGGTCAGTAGTGCTGCATGTAGACTAAAATTCTTTTGACAGTAAATATTTTCATTAGCAGTGGATATTGACAATAATTACATTGAATGTCAAATCATTATTTGTTTCAAGTTCAAAGGCTGATCCTGAGTGAAAGTCGAAGAAACCAGATGGTGATTTGTGTTTTTAAAAAAAATATTCATAAATCACTTAAAAGGATAAAAACATAAAACATGTAAAAAAGATAGAAAAAGATAATTAAATAAAGATGTGAAAGACACAAATACAATTTATAAGATGTAAAATCATGACAACAATGGATAAAAGACAAATTGACATAAAAGATCCTAAAATTATGAAAAGTGTAAAAAAAAGCAAAACGACAAAAAAAAATTCTTACTGATTTTGCCTTTTTAAATCATCTTTTTACATTGTGGTATCGTTGAATGATTTGAGCTCTGTAATTGCCTGTGGCTGATCTTTTTGGATCTGTTTTGTTGCTGAAAATTAAAAAAAATTAAAAAAAAAAAAGGTTGTGTACTTTGAAATAAAAAGAAGTTTTCCAGACAAAGCACCAAATATGCCCAGTTCATATTGTCTTCAATAAAGTACAAGTCAAAGTAAATATCAACAGTGTTTGCATTTTTTCACCTGACTGAACTTTTTCACATTTGGGGGTTCTACAAACACAGCTATCATGATAATGACTGACTTACTGAACTTCTCCACACATGACACTTCATATCATCATTGTATTGTTGCTTGTTCTTGTGTCTGTGGTCGCCGTGCGTCGCATTTGACCTGCTTTCTGTGGGACTGATGGGCTCACCTCGGTGGCCCAGTCAGCCGCCAGCTGGAGCAGCCACAGACACGCTGAGCGGCTCTGACACGTCGTACTCGGCTAAAAATGGCCAGCGAGAGGCTGATCGCTGGTCACAGGGGAGCTGCAGTACACAGCTGTCTACAATAGAGGAGAAAAATATAGAAACTGCAGCAGACTGCGCTAATGTGACCTTCTCACAGAGGGAGAAGAGCTTCAGAGGAAAAGAATGGCTAGAAACTTTAATCCTATTAACTTCTCACAGGGTTTTACTGGATCTTTTATAGGATAGTAAAGTTATGTAACAAAATCACTACATTTATATGACTGTACTTGGAATATTGAAGAAAAAAAACGAAAAAGAACTGATGAAGAACTTTTATATTTTTTCAAAACTTTTTCATCTTCTCGGGACCAAAACTTTATTATAAACTGACTTATTCTTATTATTGCAATTCATTAATCCACATATTATATATTCTATTTTTAAATACCAAATGAGATGCATAAGAATGAAGACTGAATATTAATTTTTTATTTAAAATGAACAAAATAATCCAGAATGTGACTGAAATAAACAAGAAGCAACAAATGAGCAAAACTTAATACAATAAAAAAGTGAAGAAAGTTTTATAAAATACAACAAATTAATTCACAAAATGAACAAAATTACTGAAAAAATGAACAAAAGTGAGCAATATCCTAATTAAAATAAACAAAATAATACACAAATTGACAAAAAATAATATTAACAAAATTAAACTGAATAACAACCTAGCCGAACAAAAGTGAGCAAAACAATATATAAAATGAACAAAATTATTGAAAAAATGAACAAAGGGGAGCAATATAATATACAAAATGAACAAAATTATTTAAAAAATCAACAAAAGTTAGTGAAATAATATATAAAATGAACAAAATTATGGAAAAAATGAACAAAAGTGAGCAAAATGCTAATAAAAGTGAATTGAACAATACTAAAAATGAACAAAAAATAACAAAATTGAACTGAATAATAAACTATGTGAACAAAAGTGAACAAAATAATACACAATATGAACAAAACGTGAATAAAAATGTACAAAATGCAAAAAAATAATTCTCAAAATGAACAAAATGGTACAGAAAATGAACAAAAGTGAATAAAATAATACACAAAATGACTAAAAATAATAACATGCAACAAAATAATAAACAAACATAATAAAAAAGTTAACAACAATTAACAAATTTGAATTAAATAAGAAACTACACAAACATTTCCCAAAATGAACAAAATGATGGGGAAAACCCACAAAATGAGCACAACAAAGCTATGAAATTAATAAACTGAAGAACAAATTATGTAAACAAAAGAATCGACTACCATATTTTCCGGATTAAAAGTCACGTTTTTTTACATAGTCTGGAGAGGGGAGCGACAAATACATCGGAGCGACTTATATTTTGAATAAATTCAACTATAGGGTGCTTGCCACACTGACAGCCGCTAGAGGAGACGAGCCGCAGCGCAGTTCAGGCGCACCCGCCTGAGCACCAAACAGACGCAACTTATTCACCAGAGCGACTAATACGCATTTTTTTCTTCCTCGTTATGCATTTTTTGGCTCATGTGACTAACATACCGGAGCAACTTTTAATGAATAAAATACAACAAAATTATTCCCAAAATTAAAAAAAATGATCAAAAAATGAATGAAAAAATACACAAAATTCATGAAAAGAAATCATTGTCACTAACAAATTTGAATTCACTATGTGAAGAAAATTAACAAAAGAATACACAAAATGAACAAAAGCAAACAAAATGGTCCAAAAATGACTAAAACCAAACTATATAATAAACAAATGAGCAACTTGATAGATTAAACCTTGAATTAGTAAACATATATTATCAGGTGTTTTTTATTTTACAGTTTTTGCTGCAGAGGCATCGAGTGTTGTTTATGGATGAATTTTGTCCAGAAGTTTGAGTTGCTTTAAGTAACATGTAGGCATTCAAATAAAGAAAAGCATCATGGGGAGTTGTCAGCCCAGCAACATGTACTACGACATATATTATTCATTGCAGATGTAATGGACTGCAGGCTCAGACTAGTCAGTGAATCATACTTGACATATGCACGATTTCAGTTCAGTTGAGTGTTCATGTAAACACTGTGAATGTGACAATAATAGCTGATGACAGGCCTGACCAGAGTGTGAAAACAACCGCCTCTTTTCTGGGCTACATGACCATGAACACTGTTTGTGTGTAATCCGTAGCTATGTGGAGAGGTGTCTGACTAAAGCAGTTCATTTAATGTATGAGGAGAACTAATCAATTAAAGAGCCAAATAACTGCATGCATGAACACACAGCACCTCTGTAATTGAAGTTGATGCAGCAGGATTTTCTTCAAGCGTCCTAACGTGGTTTCTGATTTATACATCCTAATGTCAACAGGACTATCACTCACAGCTGCGTTTTAACAGGTTCAAACCAGTGCACAGCACTACGACTGTTCAGAAGGTTTCCAGCGTTTTTACTGTTGTTAATATTTTCAACATTGTACATTAACACTGAAGACATGCAAACTGCAACAGAACCCGTATGGAATGAGTGAGCAAAAAAGTGTTAAAACAACCTGGGACATGTTTTATATTTTAGATTGTCCAAAGTGGCCACATTTAGTTTTTTTAGTTTCTTTCCATAATAGATAGATAGATAGATAGATAGATAGATAGATAGATAGATAGATAGATAGATAGATAGATAGATAGATAGATA
>JAQQAE010004807.1:0-18330 GCA_029823295.1 Pseudamia nigra | reverse complement strand
GATGATTTTGTTCTTTTTTTTCCACACAACACATTTTCTCTTTACAAATATATGACAAAGGGTCAATTTGACCCAAATATCACATGAGGGTTAAATTATCCATCATGAAGCAAACAAGTCGAAAACGAAGAAACTGGTTGAAAAAAGTGATACATGACATAACATAAAAAATAAACCAACGAAAGGCAAATGAAACGCATATCATACGAAACAGTCTAACAACAAGTTTGGTGGAAAATGTTGAGTGAAGGGTTCAGAGCGTGAGGGGATGAGCTGAAGTCCAAAGATGGGTCAATAGAGGCTGGTGTGACACAGCAAGAAAAACCCGGGGAGGGAGGTTAAGATTCATCTTCTCCTCCTGCGGTTTCCGTAGTGACCAGTCAGGACAAGGAGGAGCACCAAAATAATACTAGTGTGGAGGACGAAGAGACGAGACACAAGGTTCAAAGGGTGAAGTAAAGCATAATTCTACCCCTGGTCTAAGTCTAGCTGTAAGTGATAAATTCAGAAATTAAAAAAAGAGCAGGCAATTAGTGTCTGAGAGGCCGTCCACACGGAGACGACTTCAGGATTATCCACAGCAGTTTTTTTTTTTTAATCATATGGTTGTTTCATCCACATGGAACCTGAAAGTGTTAATTTTTGAAACGAGTCCCAGAGTGAACAAATCTCGCAGCGCCACCATCGCATTCCCATGTTTACAACCCATACCTGTCTTTTCTGAAACGCCATCCCTCCCCCATAGTCGGCGTGTGTTAACCCACCAACAAGAGCAGCACGGGTGCTTTACAGAGTTGTGTTTGTGCTGCAGAAGCTGCTCAGCTTGTTATGGCTTTTACAGCAAAATGATCTGCGCCCCTACAACCACCGTGAGCAGCAAATGGACATGGAGGACAGCAGACGACACACGCTCTTTGTCAATATCCTCCATCACCCAGATTATCATCACCTTGTAAGAAGTACAACCCCAATTCCAAAAAAGTTGGGATGTAAAGAAAAAAAGTGAATAATATGTAAGTAAAAACAGAATGCAATGATTTACCATTTTATATACCCATATTTTAGTCACAGTAGAACATAAACAACATATTAGACAAAGGTCAGTAACATGACTGGGTATAAAAGGAGCATTTTAGACAGACAGAGCCTCTCAGATGGAAAGATGGACAGAGGTTCATCAGTCTGTGACAAACTGTCTAAAACGTGGAACAATTTCAGAAAAATGTTTCTCAATGTAAAATGTCTCAGACTTTGAAGATCCACCATCTGCAATGTATAATATCATCAAAAGATTCAGAGCATCAGGATGAAGGTCAAAACTGGATGCTGGTGATCTTGGGTCCCTCAGGCGGCACTGCATTAAAAACAAACACAAATTAAATCTGTATCATGTAAAGAAGAAGACATATGTGAACACCGTCCAGAAACACCGCTGTCTGCTCTGGACCAGAGCTCATATAAAATGATTTGAGACAAAATAGAGAAATGGTCTGTGGTCAGATGAATGTCTCAGACCATTTCTGAGGCATTCTACATGTTTTTGATTTGTGCCAGTTACTTGTCCAGCCTTTTGTTGCAACTTTTTAAAAACGTGTTGCTGCCATCAAATTCAAAATGAGCTCATAGTTTCCATAAAATGGTAAAATGTCTCAGCTTCAACATTTGGTATGTTGTTTATGTTCTATTGGGAATAAAATATGGCTCTATGAGATCCAATTTTATTGACATTTTATTTACATTCCAACTTTTTTGGAATTGGGGTTCTGCACTTATTTGAAAAACACAAAACTACTCAAGTACAAGTCAATCAGTAAATGTACTTGAGTAGTACCCACCCCTGGTACTAGATCCATGTCCACCAGGTGGCCCCAGAGGAGAATATTACTCTAATGCACATTTCACCGACCTCACAGTGACACGGTTTGATCAGGTCCATTCTGCATCTCACTGACCTTGTTCATCATCACAACAAGATTACGTTCTTTACAAACTAGTGGAAATTGCTTTTAATGAGCAACCTAAAAAGCAGGCCGAATTTGACAAGCTCAGTTGTCGACATCATGCTAAAACTTGCCATAATTATAGATTTTTTTAGCCTTTATTCTGAACTGAAAAGCTCCACAGTTCAGTTTGGTTCAGTGTTTTGAACACATTCACCTGTTTCAAAGGATTCCTGACCATGACTTACTCCCCTCTGAAGAAACGCAGCGTCTCTGTTTGCCGCAGGCTGCAACTTCCACACTCACTGCTAAATGACTGTTACTGTCCACCATCAGACTTGATTCAAACAACTGAGTCATAATTTTTTCTTGTGCGGTCCACATCACGGTCAGCCTAACGCACGGATTTAAACTTACAGCAGCTCTCATAATGTCACTGTAGATGAGGTTTTCATGTGACTGTAGAACTTTGTTTATGCTTTAAGTACTTCACACAAGGTTGGATATTATATGATCGCTGCAGTGAAGTATATGAATCATCTGTTTTGGCCTCAGAAAAGCAGAAATCTGCTCAAATCCCATCACATACTAAAATGAGGCTGAAGCAACATTTTTATTCGATCAGCCGGGATGCATTTGAAGTTGATCAGGGATGCATTTGTTCACATTCTCTCACAGAATCATAGCTTCTCATATGAACGTGCAGCTGATGTGATCTGTCTAGCTAGCGTGCCAGCACTGTCCCGTTTGAGTAAAGACATCACAAGTGCAAGACGTGTCACAAGTGCCTCATGTGCACTCACTGGTGACTTCATTAGGTATACTTTAAACAAATTGTTAATGCAAATGTCTAATCACCAAATCACATGGCAGCAACTCAGTGTATTTATTCATGCAGACACAGTCCAGAAGACCTGCTGAAGTTTAAACGAAGCATGAGAATGGAGAAGTCGGGTGAGGTAGACGTAAGATAGTCTTAGTATTTCACAAACTGCTGACCAACTGGGATTTTCACACTCAGCCATTTCTAGGGTTTACAGAGAATGTTGTGAGGGTTGGGTCAGGAAGGGCATCCGACGTAAAAAACCTATGCCAGATCAAACATGCGAATCATTGGTATGTCGCTGTGGCGACCCCTGAGGGGAGCAGCCGAAAGGAGAAGAAGAAGAAGACAGAGAATCGTCTGCAAAAAGAGAAAATTTACAGCGAGCAACAGTTCTCTGATGAGGTGACCTTGTTGATGCCAGAGGTCAGACTGGTTGGAGGTGATGGACAGACAACAGTAACTCAAATGACCATTGGTTCCAACTGAGTAATGCAGAAGAGCATCTGTGGACAGACAACATATCAAACCTTGAAGCAGGTGGACGACAGCAGCAGAAGATCACACATGGTGACACTCCTGTCAGTTAAGAGCAGGAAACGAAGGCTACAATCACATGGACTCAGTGGAAGTGGTCAATAGAAGGATGGACAAATGTGTCTTTGTCTAGTGAGTCTGGATTTCCTTTGCTACATTTGGATGTTATGGTAATGATTGACATCATGGATCCATCCTATACTGTGTCAACTCTTCTTTCTGGCAGTGGGGACACATTTTGGGACCGTTAGTCCTAACTGTGCATACTTTAAACGCCACCGACTACACGAGTATTACTGCTGACCATGTCCATCCCTTTATGACCACAGTGAAAATCTGATGATAGGTAGCATTTCCAATCAGTACTAGGACAGGTGTACCTAATTAAGTGGCCAAGACACATGCTTTACCTTTAATGTTTGCACTTCACTTGATATTAGGCTGAAGAGACTGACACGTCACCAATGACTTGCTTGTTTTTGTGAATTTACCATAATCTGACAGGTTCGATTCATCTCCATCTGTCATCACTATATGGATGTAATACTTACGATCCCTCCTGTTGTATTTCAGGAAGTACTTTTACTACAGTGAACCTGTGCAGCAACTCTGAGTAATAAACCTTAACTAGATGTACTGGCTTTGAGTCTCTGATAGGAGCTTGATAGGATCAGATTAGGTTAATACAGTGTCATATTCATTGCAAAGTGAATTTTTAAATTTTTATTTATTTATTTATTTATTTTACTTTTTTTACGTACACAGCAGAGTTGGAGTATTATGTTAATTTCAGCTCTCAATAAAGGAAAATAAGTAACAGTGTAGTTTTTTTCGGCCGACATACCTGTATGACTGCATGTATGTTCGACAACAGGAGATGAAAACGTCCAGTAACCACTGCAATATAATTTCACACTACATTTTATATTCATGTGAGTATTTTGTGACTTCTTATTGTTCATTTTTGTCAGTATTTTGTTCAAGTTTAATATATTTTCCTTCTCTGGGTGTATTATTTTGTCCTCTTTTTGTTCATTTTTGCTTTTTCGTTGATTACAGTGTACAGTACATATTTTGTTATGTTTGACTTGTATTGTGGATTATTTTTCCCCTTTTTGTTCACTTTCTTCTCATGTCTTATTCATTTTTGTGCTTTCAATATCCTTTTCAGTAACTCACCTTAAGCAGTAATTTAGGACAAATTATAATGAGTCAAACACATTAACTCTACTAATACTATATGTGGATTCATGGTACGGTAAGAATCCAGATATAATGTCAGTTTACAGTGAACAGAGAACACATTTATCTCTACCTTTAGAGCTGATAAAGTTTGGGAAGCGCTGCTCTGGAAGATTGATTTTCCTCGTCTGAAGCTGAAGTGGAAGGAGGAGAAATTAATAAATTGAGTTGAAGATCCCACTGCGGAGATGATGTATCCATAATTTATGTGGGAGTTCGGATTCATAGATAAGTGTGGGTGGGAAATACATTGTTTTTTTTTTTCATTTTGTAGGGTTTTTGGAGAGGAATGCTGCAGTGAAGAGGAGGAATAGAAGCAGAAAAATGGAAACGAGGTGTGAGCAGGATCCCAGGTGATGGTTTTGGGGGGGGGGGGGTCATTGGACCATGCTCGGAGCTGGATGGAAAAAAGTCATTAGCTATTATGTCCGTTTTTGCTTCAGATTCTTATTTAAAATGGTCTGAGACATGTTGCTGCCATCAAATTCAAAAGGACCTCATATTTTCCATGAAATGGTAAGATGTCTGTTTCGTTAGGTCTGCAGTCGTATCGAGGTGTCTGTTTGGGATAATTAGTGAAACCTGGTTTCCTGTGAAGCCAAGACCCTGCAGACCCTCCGCTTAGCTCGGTGGGACACTGTGGATATGCATATGTCCACGGGAAGCAACACTTTGACCGCCGGCCTTTTTTAGCCTCTGTGTCTTGTTCGGGCTGTGTTTCTTCATCACAGCAAATCCATCTGACCCCGACTTCTGCATTTTCTCACTAAAATGTCAAATTTTTTTGTGATACTGAACAAAACAAAGAACGTCCTCAACCCTCACTTAGTAAATACATGGTACCGTTCTCTGGTTCTTCCATACATGACCTACTGCCTGGAAATATGGGCAGTCACACGTTTTTGTTCATTTTCTTCATTTTGTGGATCTTGTTTTTTGTGCTAATATTTTTCTTCATTTTTACTTATTTCCTTTATTGTTCTTCCCATTTTATGTTGATTATTGTTGATTTTGCAGATTATGTTCATTTTTTTGTTGAGTTTCGTCATTCTTTTGAGGTTTTTGGATCTTTTTTTAATTGTTCTTTTTTTCTCATTTTTGCTTATTTGCAGATTATGATGTCCATTTTTGTTGTTTTTTGTTGATTATTTTGTTCATTATGGGGATCATTTTTGTTTGAGTTAATTTTTTAAAATTTTTTCTCAGTTGTTTCTTTTCCTTTAATATTGATTATTTTTCTATTTTGCAGGTTATTGTGGTAATTTTTTTTTTCATTTGCAGAATATTATGTTCATTTTTGATCCTTTTAGTGATTCATTTTAATTTTTTGCATTTTTTCTCATCAAGCCAATGAAGTGAAATTAAACAAAAATAATTAAAGAAATTACTGAGCCAAAAAATAGAGATAATGACAATAAATTAACATAATTATTAAGAAATGGGTCAAAAGGAAATAAAATTACTAGGAATAAAACAAAGAGAGTAGAGTAAATTATCAAAAATGTAACTAAATAATTCAGCAATGGACTCAAGTGTACTGATAAACAAATTTTACTAATACTGAGGGGCATGCCCCCCCCCCCCTCACACACACACACACACGCACACACCGCTGCCTCTGACTGAACCCTCATCCTCAGATCCTTTATTTTACCTCCAGTCTGAGCGTGTCCATCGACCTGCCCTTCCCGTCCTCTGCTGCGTCCCCGTCCACTGGCTCCACTGTGTCCTCTCTCACAGTCCTGGTTCAGTGTTGTGATGCCAGATTGTGGCCACTATGAGCCAAATGAAACGCTGGATAGATATGCATCAAGTGCCGAATAGAGCAATAAGGCCCAGTGGAATGTGGAACAATGGCTGCTTCCAGGTGGCGGGGTGCTGTGAGGAGGGAGGGGGGGATTGGATGAGACAGAAAGCTCGTCTGGCTGCCTGGCTGTTAGCATTGGACTTGGCAGCTCTCTGCCAGTGGAACGCTGACAGGCAGCTTCGCCTGTCACACCACATAATGCCTCCTGCACAAACCCCCGAGCCTGGAGGGCAGGTCGGCTCTGCAGCGCTCAGATCCAGACCCCAGTCAACACCCAAGCCCCAGATCAGAGCGGGGGCAGGTGTCACAGGCTTTATACGGCTGGGAAACTCTGTAAGGTGAGAGAGAGGCCACTGGTGGCGTTACACAGAGGGAACAACTCAACTGCTTCAGCTTAATTACAAAGACAGCTCTGTGATTAAATTGTACTTGAGGTTTATTTCAGGAAGCAGGGACAAAAATAATGGTGGTTACTAGTGCCCCTTTTCATTACTGGTATGAGCTCATCTCAGCTTAACACACCGTCCTACGTGTTTCCACTTCATGGGACCAGGTGCTGAGACTATATTTGACTGGCAGTACATATGTTCAATCAGAACTCATGAAATAATTGAGAAAAAACACCAAAAATGAGGAAAAGAAAAGAAAAGAAGAAAAATTTTAAAAAAATGAACAGAAACCGAACAAAATGATCCACAAAATAAACACATTTAAAAGTCCCAGGTTTCTACGTGTAGTAATTCTAATATCCTCGTCCTGTGCAGCAGAGGTAGCTGTTGGTCTTCATTTCCTGGGACGATCCTCAGGACAGACACTTTGGTCATGTCTGGTGGTTTGGTCGACTCACTCAGGGTCACAGTCAAAGTTGTTGAGATTTTTCAGATTAACTGACCATTTCTTAAAGTCTTGGTGGACTGTCTTTTCTGTTTACTTTAAAGGTGCATTCTGTGATGTTGGGAAACTAGCTAATAGCCAGTTGTTTTTGGTGGACCGCTATTGGAGAGGCGACCTGTCAGTCAGCAAGTTGTCTACAGTTGCTAGCTCCCCAGTCACTACTAGTGATCGACCAATATGGGTTTTCAGGGCCCATACTGATTATTAGTAGTTAAGGAGGCCGATAACCGATATTTGGAGCCAATACTCATTTGCAGTAAAAATGTAAAAATTAGCATAAAAATGCTGAATAATACAAGCACTTAACTTTGTTTAAATGCCTAAAGCATGTTTATTTAACCAAACAAATAGAACATAAATAGCTCCAGAAGTGCATGGATCCTAGACTGAGCTGTAGAGTTTTTCATATAACTTTCACGCAAACACACACTATTCTCCACATTACATACATTCAACCCATTGATAATACATCGTCTGCTGAGCGTTTACAGCCAGACCGGACAACTAATGTTATGGTATAAACTAATCAGCCTCCACCTTAGTGTGTTTCACTACAATAAAACAAGTGAATTGAGTTTTTTACACACTCTCTCAATCACACACACATGCTTTACTATCACAGACTGTTTGACTGTCGATATTATCAGCAGCTTCTTTCCAGTAATTCACGGACATGTCAGGAGGTACGTTAGCGGCAGCTAATGTTTACTGCGCTCTATTCTGCTGCACACTGTAACGCTGCACTGGGATGTTTATTACAGTTTGGGACAGTTTTCTGCTTTTACCTTCGACACATGTTTGCTCTCCGGAGCTTGTCCACACGAGAAAACGTTACCTCTCTGTCGTGTGTGTGTGTGTGTGTGTGTGTGTGTGTGTGTGAGGGGACACACACACACACACTCATATTGTGGTTTGCTTAACCAATCAGATGGTGCCGTGGGCCGAACAATGCTAGACACAGAAGTGGCAGGAGAGAGAGAGGGTCGGCTGAGCCGAAATAACCCAGTTTTTAATTTATTTCTTGATATCGGCCTATCGGATTTTTAAAAAAATACAGATATACGAAAACTTCCAAATATCAGCGCCGATAATCAGCCCGGCTGATAATCGCTCGACCTCTAGTCACTACCACTACGACTGTTTCCAGCTCCGCAAATGAGTGCTTGAGCTCGTGCACTGTGGGATTATAAGCCTTGTTGACTTGCAGGTCGCTTGTCTAATCAGTTATAGTGGTCCGCTACAAGCCATCAGCTACTAGCTAGATGCCATACATCGTAGACTGCAGCTTTAACTGTCCATCCATCTATCTTATCTATCCATCCCGCTTATTCCGCTTAGCCTGGTCAGGGTCACAAGGGCAGCAGCCTGAGCCCCCTCCTTTGGCTGCCACCCAAACAACACAGCACCGGACCCTCACAACCCTTCTAGCAGGTGGTGGGCCCACAGGAAGACATAGTCACAAGGGTCTTTTGAGTCATAAGGGTCGTCTGACGTAGTCAGGGTCCTCTTAGTCTGACCTGTCACCTAGGACCAATTTGCCTTGGGAGGCAGGGGTGAATTGCTCCAACAACATAGCTACTAGGATCACTCAGGCACACAAACCCCTCCTCCACGATAAGGTGGTGATTCAAGGAGGGAAGATTTAACTGTTTGTTGTCAGAATATGGATTTGTACAGTAGTTGTAGTAGCACTAATAGGAATAATGACTCTGTATTCACCTTTCCTCCGCGCGAGACAGCTGATGGTCTAAAATACGTTAAGAAGACAAGAAATTGCACAAATTAACTGTTGACAAGACACTTCTGTGGATTGAAAACTGTTGTCCACTAGTACTACAGTCGCTCGAACAGGACTGAGAAGAAGTAACACTTATGTACTCCTACACCCTTCACATAGTCCTACCTCAGTCATGTGTTTCCGTGTATTTTTAATGCACTGAATCGCAAGTAAACAAGTCAGTATATGTTACTACATCAAATATTGACAGAAACAATAACAGCCATGTGTTGTATATATAAAGTATATTTATACTCCTCTAATCATTTTATCATTATCAGTATCACCTGGTGAATCTGAGAGACTGTCTGAGTGTACACAGCTGTCATCAAAGCTATGTCTATTTTGAAAAATGTAAACTATAAAACAGTTTTTTTGTTCACTACATAATTAATTCCATACGTGTTCTTTCACAGTTTGTTGTTCATTGCAGACATCCCATGTGGAAAATAATAATTTAAAAAATGACACGACTGAGGGAGAAGTGTGTCCAAACTTTTGACTAGTAGTGCACCTACCTAGTCCACCTTTGATTTTATGGTAGCTGGATACTACATCCATTCTGTATATTATTTTTCATTTTTGAGAATGCTTTCAGTGTGTTCCTGAACGGGGCAAAAATACAGCCTCCCCGTTTCCACTGAGCCATGAAAGAGAGACGGCGAGTATTTTAAAACCCCTGGAGACAAAACATAGAGGCAATTCACAGGAAGTGACCCAAAAATTCAATTTGCATGTCAGAATTTATTGTAAATGAGACCATTTTTAGAGACAGAAATATATTCAAATCATCAAACCCTTTTGTTGCTCGTGACATTAATAAACCGCTCCATGTGCTGAACGCTGTCCACTAATAGATGTCGGCAAGAGTCTAGGTTTTATTTGAACATTGGGCACATTTTTAGCCAGACATCTCTGCATTGTCCAGGAAATTCCTGTGTTGCTGGTGAATTAATATTAATATTAGCATCAGTTTGTGCCTTTTTGCAGATGTTTACGAAACAAAAATGGACAAAATAGTCATGAACATTTATCAAAAGGGAAACAAATATGCATCAAAATGAACAAAATGGGCCAAACATCCATACAAACAATATCTACATTTGTACTTGTACTTGTTGTATGAGAATGAAGACTTAGTATTGTAAATGACTGTCAACTCAAAATGCAGAAACAAAACACATTAAGTCAACAAAATGAAGCAAAATTAGCCAAGATAATCAAGGAAATCAACAAAAGTGAGCAAAATGAACAGAATAATAAAGGAAATGTCCAGAAAATTAACAAAAAAGGTCTAATATGAAGAAAACAAAACAAGAAGATGAATAAAAATTATGAAATTATGCAAGAATATTGATGAAAAATGAATGAAAAGTAAGCCAACAATGAACAAAACCTTCCCTATCTATAAAGCAGTATAGTTAGAATCAGTCAGTGAGGTGTGTCCAGACTTTTGACCAGTCGTATGTGTTTGTGCAGTGTGTTCTCCGCCTGGGAGCCTGTGTGGGTGTGTGTTTAGAGTACCTCACCCTGACCTTTGCTGTTGAAGCTCCATGTTTGCATAGCCCGCCCCGCTTGTTTTGACTAGTGCCGTGTACGCAGCAGCTCCTCGGATTATTATCCTCAAGAAGGTGTCTGAAAACTTTATAATTAGTTCTATGACATTTTAAAAAATCTTCCATTTCAACCCTTGGCTTAGTACAGCACAGAAAGGTATTAGTTACATGTGTTATTTCTTGCTCAGGTGCAGACAAAGCATTTGAAAACAAGTCAAATATTAATACTGATCAAGCCTTGTGAAATAGATGAGACAGCGCATTTTAATTTTCCCATGGTTTAGAACTGCTCCTTTTCACTATTATAAATCACACTTAATGCCTCAAATCCTTCATGCTTGTGTTTGCAGTATTTTATTGTCTTAGTATTGATCTTTCTTGGCAATTATAGGGAATCAAAATCACCTGGAAATGGGAACTTATTTGATTTCCTGCAGTAAATGTGTCTTTATATACATGTCCAGGAGAGGGGGGGGTGAAATATTGATCCTTGTGTAGATTTCTGAGGAAGACAAAGCCATCTGCCCAGGTCTTCTGGCCTTCGCTGTCATTTTTCAGGCACATATTCTAACAAGCTGTCTGGTTAAATGTTTTCCAGGCAGAGAAATTACAGTATCAATTGAAAGTGATTTTTATGGAGTGAGAGGCTGAAGCGCATGGGAGGAGAGAAGATGAAAAGAGACTCAAAGGGAGATGAATTGAGATTATCCTTTTGAGATGATACACGTATAATAGACATGGATTGTATTTATGGTGGAATTGCTTTTTTCAGGTGAATGAGGAATGTGTCATTTCAGTGTAATGCAGCCATTCTGCTTCCTACCTGAGGTCTGAATACCATTTCTCTTCTTTTTGTCTTCTCCACAGATGTGCTTTGGACTGCTGATGATTTCCTCTCCTCCTGTTCAAATTCAGTGGCAGACAAAGACTGCATTTCCCGCTGGCCTTGACACCTCTAAGCTCAGAAAGACAAACCTCGTCCCCAGTTAAACTACACTCCCCTCTGCTTGCTTTGCTTCATCCTTTCCCAGCACAGTACTATGGCTTGTTTCCTGGCATTTACGTTTTTTGTGGTTCTCCAAACTTACGGTGCCCTTCCTGAGTTTCTAGAGGCAGAGTTTGGAATGACAATGGATCCCACTGACCTCGATCCTGGACTGTCGGCCAACGTCTCTGGTGACTTGCCTCCATCTCCGCCACCAGGGACGAGTAAAAGAGCCCCACACAGTATCATTATTGGGGTACGTAAAGGGGGCACCAGAGCACTGCTGGAGATGCTAGATATACACCCTGAGGTTGCTGCCGCTGCCACTGAGGTGCACTTCTTTGACTGGGATGAGAACTATGCCAAGGGCTTTGAGTGGTACCGTGAGTTGATGCCCTACTCGTATCCAAATCAGATCACAGTGGAGAAAACTCCAGGCTATTTCACGTCAGCCCTCGCACCAGAACGCATCTGTGCCATGAACTCATCCATAAAGCTGCTACTGATCTTGCGAGACCCAGCAGAGCGGGTCATCTCTGACTACACCCAGGTGTACTTTAATCGGCTAGAAAACCACAAGCCGGTGCAAGCCATCGAAAAGCTCCTTGTGCGTAATGGAGCGTTAAATATTCGGTATAAGGCCATTCAGAGGAGCCTGTACGACGTCCACATGCGCAATTGGCTGCGTCACTTCCCTCTGGAACAGATACACATTGTAGATGGGGATGCTCTGATCCGTGACCCCCTGCCAGAGCTTCAGAAAGTGGAACACTTCCTCAATTTGCCTCCCAGGATAGTATCCTCCAACTTCTACTTCAACCAAACCAAAGGGTTTTACTGTATTCGGAGCGACGGCCGGGAGCGCTGCCTGCATGAGTCCAAGGGACGTCCACACCCAGCGGTCAACGGCACTGTCCTCCAGCAGCTCCGGTCGTACCTTCAGGAACATAACAGAACCTTCTTCAGGCTGGTGAAGCGTACCTTTGACTGGCAATGAGGAACCCAGATCAAAAAGCAGACTGTGATGAGCTCTCAAAGGGGGAACAAAGCACTTTAGAGAAATGACATTTCCAGCCCCCCTTTGAATTGCCTCTGAAATATCACTGTTTTGATCCCTGGTTCCAGCACCACCAGTTCTATATTTACACGATAAGGCAAAAATATTAAAAATTGTAACTAGAGGCATAAGATTAAATGAAAGAATCTCCAAGCTTAATAAGTCATTCTCTCTGTGCTGGAAGCGTTTCAGTGATCAAATTGCAGCAAAAACAAGTTTATGAACCTGATGGACGTTTTTTCCTCTCTCTTGTTTGATATTCTTGTTCTTGATAATAAATTGTTCTGCTTTCAAATGTACCGGAGAAGCAGCATGTTAATCTCTTGATTTCATTCTGGCTATTACAAGCCCCCCCCGCCCCCCGAGCTCCCTAACCTGTGCTATTTGTGAGTGTACTAAGGTAGGCAGGGACATTAGAATAAGCTTTTGATTTGCTGTTGTGGAAAGCAGACATTAATGCAAGGAAATGGGCTCCCTCGAGCTGCTCTTTACTAGTACAGGAATCACTAATGGCTTTGGACATTGAAGGTAGCCTGTGCCCGCAGCGAAATCAGTCAATTCTCTATAGTCAGCAAGCTCAAATCCACAGAGCGCCTCGTGAATTTTTCCCGCTGCTATGTTCAACAACTTGCACAGGTGTTAAAAGTAGTCTTTAAATCACGAGCGCAACAGCACGGAAAAACCTTCATCAATGATACAGCAGCAGCAGAAGTAGTGCACATGCTGTACGGTTTCCTGAATCATACTTGGCATGCAGTTTTCCCAGAAACATCTTGTCGTCCTATGCACAACAGATGGACACGGGTCATGTTTCTTTCATTGATTAGTCTTTAAACAGCAGCCAAAGCTACAGCTCCTCTGGGATCCAGTATTCATGTAATCTCACCGCTTTGTCTGCTGGAATAAGCACTAACTCTCCCGAGGCAAGCAGTCATTGAAGCTACATTGGATCTATATCCAGAGCAGGGTGAGAGTGGTGCTCGTAGCTGTGGGCTATACAGAAATATGCTGAATATTTATGTGAATGCTGCAGTTCATGGGTGTTTTAAGGGATTTGAATGAGATTAAACTAGAAAATGATGTGATTTCCATGTGTTTACACAAGTCGGGTTTGACGACAAGTTCGGTGCTAAATAAAATCTCCAGTAAGTCATCGTCATCAGGGGCTTTTCTCCTGTCTCTCAGCAGGGGGCACCTGGATCCCAGAGAAACTCGTGAGGGAGTGGTGCGAGGCGGCGAGGGGGGGGATGTCGTGTTCTTTCTACAATCCTTCTGTCCATGTTCACAGGTGAAGGGCCTGCGACAGTTACCTTGTGACCCCAGCTGAGGCCTGTCTGCTGTGGTGTGTATCAACCCAGCCGCTCATCTGGAAGAGAACAAACTGTCCTACAGCACGAGCATCCTCCCGGCTTCACCACAACACACACACACACACACGCATTAGCAGTCATTCCCAAGGTGTTACACTGGCACAGTGCAGTGTTTCCATTAAGCAGGTGGGCAGGAAGGACAAAAGGGCATGTTTTGCTTACAATATGAGAGCACACACTGAACAAATTCCCATTTATAGTCGTTATTTATTTGAGGCAAAGCACACTTGCTGTTTTGCAACACTGGGAGAATCATAGTGCATGTGTAGCTGTCCAACGGTGCACGCGGGGGGGGGGCTGCAGTCAAGCAATGGGTTGTTTAAGGAGAAAGGATATTTTTATCACGAATCCCCTGAAGTCCAGCACAACAAATTCAACAATGTGACTCTTTTGTAGAGTTCAGTAGTCAGAAGCATATGCCAGGGCCACACACACACGTCTTTGTTCTGTTCAGATGTTTGAAGTGTAATAATATGAAATTAAAAATGAACACATGAGCTCATTTAGTGAAAACATGTGAAATGAACTCATCCCTTAACCTTTTCAGATTACAATATGAACATTATTTTGGGGGGAAAAAAATCTTGCTTTTTTAGTAAACTACAGTAGTGGTCAAAAGTTTGGACACGTTCTCCTGCAGTGTTTTTTCTTTATTTTTTTCAAAACATGTTTTACATTTTAGATTTTCCAAAAGTAGACACATTTAAACTTAGATTTTCGTTTATTGTCATTGAACAAAAACACAACAGTGAATCTGGCAACAAAATGCTTGGCTACCGGCGTACACAGAACCAAAACCTAAAATAAGTGAGGCAGTAAGATATTAATAAATACAGTGGAACCCCGGGTAACGAACGTTTCTACCAACAAAATTTTTGGGTAACGAAGAAAAAATGAGCCAAATTTGTGTCCCAGCTAATGAAAAAATTTGGGTTACAAACTTCCGAGTCTATCTCAGCCGAGTGTAAACATCAGCATGAACTCTGCGCTGTATGGTTCACCTAAAATCCTGCTTCATTTTGTGTTTTTCATCATGGGACCTAAGACGAATGGCGTCTCCATCTCATCCTCCTCCTTCAGGTGTCTTTATAAATCAATAAATGTGCACGTATAGGTCTGTCATACATACTTTATACAGGAGTTTTTGTGAGTCTCAGAACGGATTAATTTGTTTTTACATGTATTCCGATGGAAAAACCGAACCCACCTAACGAACGTGACGCCGGAACGGATGAATTTTTGTTTCGGGTTCCACTGTACTGTAAACTATAACTGTATAAATACAAAAATATATATATGTATCTATATCTAGTGCAAGGTGAAAGGAGCTAAATGTAAACAGCATGCAAAGAGCTAAATGTAAACAATATGAAGCAACAGTGTAGTTTGCAAAATGTAAACAGAACAAGGTGTAAACAGAATGAGAGTAGCAGTGTCACAGATACACATGGAATATTGCATGAGTTAGCAGCAGGGTTTGAAATATTGCACTTAGCAGTCTTTAAACAGATAGTGTAAATTGTAACTGTAAAAGTCTCGAAATATATTTAGCTTTGAGAACAGCTTTGCAGAAGCACTAACAGGCCTTCCTCTGCACAGCTGATGGTCAAAAGCACGTTCAGACGATCGTAGGGACACAGGTTAACTGTTGACCAGACACCCGTGAACTGAAAAGTGTTCAAGGTGGATCCGATGATGCACAGTTTAAAATGTAGAATATGTTCTGGGTTGTTGACCAACCCATAACATATCTGTTGTTTCACAGTTTGGCTGTCTTTACCATTAATGGACAATGTGGAAAATAATAAAAATGAAGAACTAGAAGGCAGTCAAAGAGGCCAGAGCTTTGTCAAGGCAGCTCAGTTTCTCTTCATAGTGGGACACAACAATGAAAAGAAATGATAGTATTATCCAAAATGTTAGTTTTAATGTTGGTTTTTTTATTAGTTCAATAGTTATTCACCAAAACTATTTCCATAATGATGATTTCATCTGGATCTAGCATCATTAATGTTGAATATATGTCAAATCCGTGGACACATTATTGAATCAGCAGACTTTCACTACAGTTTGGTGTCAGTTTCATGTCTATAGCTTTATTTACTACCTTACACTAGATATTTGTCTTCAACCCCTGTAAGTATAAACATTCTGGATCAATATATTCAGAATATTGTCCATATTCGGATCAAAATTTGTGGTTTGGTAGAATCCAAGTGCTTCTAGGTGTTATTTGTGGCGTTAGGACCAAATTCAATTTGTCCTTCTATCTCACAATGGTGAAGAATCCTTTAAAAATTCAGAGCACTACCACATTCTGATTGGTCGCTATGCATGTCCAATCTGTCCTGCAATCATCCAAATCCATTCATAACTGTTTGAATTATGCTATAAAAACACTGAAGGAGAAGGTGTGTCCAAACTTGTGACTGGTAGTGTGACTGGTGGGTGTTGGTTTTGGTCCCGTGTACTTAATGCATGGTAAGTCATTTAAAACCCCTGACACTTAACAAGTTGCCTTCACCAGTGGCTACGACTGAGTGAGTCACTTATCACTGCGTGTCTTTGGTAACTGGCAACCTCAGGTGTAATTAACGGTTTGAGGGGTGGTCCGCAGCAGTCCGCTGTAGATGCTTTGGCTGGGCTTGTCATCCTAGAAGCCTCTAATGATCTGTCTGGGATTGTGATTGATGAAGCACTTAGCAGCGAATCAAAGCACATGGAACGCTCTCTGCTTGCTAAGCTGTTTGCAAACTAACAGCCACTGTATTTGCGTGGTACAAGTCTATTACAGAGGTGTCCTTGATGTGAATTAATGACCTCGGTGACAACATTAGAAGCACAACCTGATGCACATTACGAGGCGGCTGACATGGCTCGGCAGGTATACACGAGCTAGAAGCAGCACGGGTCAGTGAGTTGGGCTGAGGTTCAGTACGGTGCAAGAGACTGTCTCCACTTTGTTAAAATTCATCAACAGTGCATTATCTTTCGTGTCTCCACCAGCTATTAATTACACTCTGAAGGGTTTTAATGATGATTCACTGCTTTTATAGGACTTCAAAGATAACCCCGTTTCTAAATGAATGCCTTTGTTTGTGTGTGTGTTTCTGTTATGTGCAGCTATTCCACAGCTGTACACACAGGTGTGACCATCTGGACAACGCCTCACCATGAAGCATTGCTTAAGCATCACGAGCTGTGTTGAAAGAATAAATGCAACCCTATTACAAAAAAGTTGGCACACAGTGTAAATGTGATTAGAAATAGAATGCGATGCCTTGCAAATTAGTGAAACCCTATACTTACTAACAGAAAATAGGACCAAAAAGCAATTACGGATTTTCTACCATAATTTTTGTTGGAAAATTACAGGGTAATTTTAAATTCGATGCCACTGACACATGGGTCAAAGTCATGTTTCCCACACTGTTGCATCAGCTCTTCTTTCAACAAGACTCTGGAAATTGATTTGAAACATAGACTGTATATATAACTGGACAAAGGGACTGTGATGTCACCCATTAGTTTCTGAGGCCAGTCGAGTTGTCACTTCCTGGACGGCGGGATATCGGAGCCAAAAACAGGATGTAACAATATTTGGACGAACAGCAGTGGGCCTTACAAAGTGTTCATGCTAGGGGACTCATGGAAAGCTAATACAGTGGTACTCTGCTTAACGAACGCTTCCGATAACAAAAAATTCGGATGCCGAAGAAAAAAATCAGCAAAAAATTTGAACCGCATAACAAAAAAAAAATTGCTCAACGCCCAGGTCACGTATGCGTCACTTCCAGGTCTCGACGAGAAGGACCCGGAAGTCAGAGCGCGCTCACCCGGAAGTCAGAGCGCTAGCTGGCGCGAGCGGCTAGCTGGCTGTGAAACAAGACTGCCTCACCATCGGCATCTATGAATCAGCTCAACTCTTCAATGCAGAACCCGACAGCGTGTCGGCGTGTCTGCCCGGGCCACACCAATACAGCGCTGTGACGCAGCTAACGCCTGTGTTAGCAGCCGTTAGCCCTGTGCTAACACAGGCGGCTAATGGCAGTCCTCCCCTCGCCAGAGGCTACCTGGTTGATCCTGCCAGTAGCATATGCTTGGCTCAAAGATTAAGCCATCCAAGTCTAAGTACACGTGGCCGGTACAGTGAAGCTGCGAATGGCTCATTAAATCAGTTATGGTTACCGACATGGCGTGGCCTGAACCGTGTTAACGCAGCCCGGGCCGTGTCGACACGGTTAACAGCCGTTAGCTGCCTGTGTTAGAGCCGGCAGCTCCGGTGTCTGGAGCTGTTTATAGTTATGCACGTGTGCAGTGTCCACGGACACACTACCAAGTC
>JAQQAE010004806.1:0-18330 GCA_029823295.1 Pseudamia nigra | reverse complement strand
CCTCTCTTATCTTTTTAAATGGGTGAACTTGCACATTTTTACATTTCCCAATAATTATTGTCCCCACTGTATATATAAATTATTACAAGTGAACAAAATGAACAAAACTGATCAAACTAATTAGTAAGTGAATTAACAGATATGAACCAAATAAGCAACAAAATGATCAAAATAATTTCATAAATTAACAAATGAACCAAATAAAAACAAAATGGTCACAGTAACCCAGTAGATAAACAAAATAAGCAATAAGTTGAGCAAAAATAATCAAGTTAATTAACAACAATAAACAAAATTTCTGTTTGAATGCAATAGCCTGTATGGTTGTAATACATTTTATGTTATGAAGTTGCTATTGAGCAGTTTTTATGAGATACTCTGACTTTTACTTAAGTACTGATGTTTATGAGTACTTCTTAAGTTAATATAAAGTAACTATACTTGAATTTACTTACTGTACACACCTACAGTATATAGGGGTAAATGTACTTGAGTACTACCCACCTCTACTGACGAGCCATTTGAACCGGTGTACCTAATAAAGTGGCCGGTGAGTGTAAACTGCTTTCACTTGAGGCTGCTTCTATTTCCTCTACCACCACAGTTTGAAGAAGCGTGAACGTACGACGCTGATTCCGTCCCAGTATTTTGAACGTGCAGGTTTTTCCCGAGGTAACGTGTGTCATGTGGTTCAGCCACTTACAGCTGAGGCGGATTCCTCTCCCCTCACTGTAAAATGAACTGTGACCCCAGACGGTCTCATTTAGTGTGTTTCACTGCACCGGGGCAGGTGTGTGTTTAGTCAAGCCTGGCAGCCAACTAGCATCCTTGGACGTGTCAGTAAAGAGACACAAACCTAAGACTGTAAATGTGTTGGAGTTAAACATAAAGACCACTAAATTGAGACAACAAATAAAATCACTGAAAACTATTTAACAAAAATAATTGGGGCACACACTGAAACATCCACAAATGAACAAAAAAAAATTAACAAAAAATGTACAAAATAATGAACACAATAAAAATATGAGCAAAGAAACAAACAAACTTCTGAATAAAATGAACCAAATAATAAAGAAAATAACTTATCAAAAAGGTACAAAATAGTCATGTTAGACAAAATAATTAAGAAACTGAACAAAATATTCACAAACCAAAGACAAATTGCCAAATGTACAAATAGTCAAGATGATAACATATAATCAAAATAATAAATCAAATGAAGAAAATACTGGATAATCAATAAACTGAAAAAAATTCACAAAATGAATAAAAAGGAGCAAAGATAATCAAGACAATGGACAAAATAATTGACAAAACAGACAAAATTAACAAAAAAATTAACAAAATGATGAATAAAATGATCAAAATAATCAAAAACAAAAAAATACAAAATAATTTAACCAAATGATGAACAAAAACTGAACAGACAAACAAAATGAATGAAAATGATCAAAATAATGAAGGTAATGAACAAAAAAGGACAAAATGATAAATAAAATGAACACAAAATACAAAATTAATGAAATGACAAAAATATCAAAATATTCAAAAACAGAAAGACAAAATGAATAAATTCAAAAATTGTGAAAAACAATAACAAAATAATGAAGAAAATGGGCAAAAACTGAACAAACTAATAAACTAAATTAATGAAAATGATCAAAATAATGGAGATAATGAATAAAAAGAAAACAATGAGGACAATAAACACAAATTGACTAAATAATGAATAAAATGAACAAAAATTGACAAAACAATTTGCAAATGAAGAAAGGTTATTAAAAAAGGACCAAAAAGTCAAAAATCTTCAAAAAATAACCAAACATGAATCACGTTGGCAACCCAATAAAACAGACTCCGTGACACACTGTGGTTTCTGACTCTTTGGTAGGAGCAGCTTTTAAATGCAGCCGGCTCAGATGGCAGCTGGCTGCAGGGCGACGGCACTAATGGACTGTTTGTACGAAGGTCTGCATCGAGCTGAACACTGGAGCCTCCCCGAGGAGAGGTCACGCCAAACTCCACTCTGATGCATTATGGTCAGAGCAGGAACATGAAAATACATCGACTCACAGGAACAGACTGCATCAAACCAAAAGATACAGAAAGCACTTTTATTTTGTTCAGATTTATACTGAGTCTGATGTAGGACACACAACAATTATGGAATTATGTAGTAAACAAAAAAGTGAAAACAACACGGAACATGATTTATAGTTTAGATTGTTCAAAGTAGACACATTAAGCTTTAATGACAGCTTTGCAAACTCATGACAGTCTTTCATCAGATTCACCTGGAACAGTTTTCAGTCCACAGGTGTGTCTTGTTGAGTTAGTTTGTGCCATCTCTTGCCTTCTCAATGTGCAGAAAACCAGTCAGTATCTGGTGTGACCACCATTTACCTCACACAGTGTAACACATCTCCTTGGCATAGAGTTGATCAGGTTGCTGATTGTGGCCTGTGGAATGTTGGTCCCCTCCTCTTCAATGGCTGTGTGAAGTTGCTAGATATTGGCAGGAACTGGAACACGCTGTCGTATTCGCTGATCCAGAGCATCACAAACATGCTCAATGGGTGACATGTCCGGTGAGTATGGTGGCCATGCAAGAATTGGGATGTTTTCAGCTTCCAGGAACTGTGTACAGATCCTTGCAACAGGGGGCTGTGCGTTATCATGCTGCAACATGAGGTGATGGTTGTGGATGAACGGCACAACAATGGGCCTCAGGATCTCATCACGGCATCTCTGTACATTCAAAATTCCATCAATAAAATGCACCTGGGTTTGTTGTCAGTAACATACACCTGCCCATACCACAATCCCACCGCCACCATGGGCCTCTCAATTCACAACACTGACATCAGCAAATTCAATTCAATTCAATCTTTATTTGTATAGCGCCGATTATCTCTAGGCGCTTCACAATTCGAGGCCGAAACCTCATGACTATACAGAGAGTAAACCCAACAGAACCGCCGAGAGCAAGCCAAAGGCGATAGGGGGGTGGAAAAACTTCTAACAGAAGAGAAAAACCTCCAGCAGAACCAGCGGCCCGTCTGCCTCGACCGGTTGGGGTTAGTGGACAGAGGAGAGACAAAGAAAAGACTAGCGATGAGCAAACTGCTCATCCAGACGCCATCTGCCTTGCACAGTAAAAACCATGATGTATCCCTGAAGAGAACACCTCTCCAACATGTCAAAGACCATTGAATGTGAGGATTTGCCCACTCAAGTTGGTTATAATAACGAACTGCAGTCAGGTCGAAACCCCGATAGGACAAGCATGCAGATGAGCTTCCCTGAGATGGTTTTTTGACAGTTTGTGTAGAAATTCTTTGGTTATGCAAACCGATTTTTACAGCAGCTGTCTGGGTGGCTGGTCTGATGATCTTGAAGGTGAAGATGCTGGATGTGGAGGTCCTGGGCTGGTGTGGTTACATGTGGTCTGCAGTTGTGAGACCAGTTAGATGTAATGCCAAAATCTCTGAAATGCCTTTGGTGACGGCTTACGGTAGCAATATGAACATTCAATTCATGGGAACAGCTCTGATTGACATTTCCTACAGTAAGCATGACAATTGCACCCTCCCTCAATTTGTGACATCTGTGGCATTGTGTTGTGTGATCAAACTGCCTTTTATTGTGGCCAGCCTGAGGCACACTTGTGCAATAATCATGCTGTCTAATCAGCATCTTGATATGCCACACCTGTGCTGTGCATGGAATATTTTAGCAAAGTGCTCATTAACACAAATTTAGACCAATTTGTGAACAATATTTGAGAGAAATGGACCTTTGATGTACATAGAAAAAGTCTTTGATCTTTGAGTTCAGCTCATGAAAAATGGGAGCAAAAAAAAGTGTTGCATTTATGTTTTTTGTTCAGTGTATTAATGGCTGCAGAAACTGAAGCCACTCCTCAGTTTGAATGGTTTTGACAACTGCACTTGGAGAGGGCTTTAGATTTTTCACAATGATTGACCATTTCTTAGAATAATGAACTTTTTTCCCCTTTACTTATAACCATAATATGCCTACCTGGTGACCCTGAAGTCATGAGTGTACAAAGCAGTCATCAAATATGTCTACTTTGGACAATCTAAACTAAAAATACATGTTCTGGATTGTTTTACCATTTCATTAGTTTGCATGTCTTCAATGTAAACGTAGAAAAGAAATAAACATATAGAGAAAAAACATAGAAAAAAAAACAGTGTTTGTCCAAACCTTTGAAAGTGTAAGTCTAATTGCTTCCCTATAGAGAAATAAATCTATATAATTGGTGGTTGACTGCAAGCTTTTAGAAGCACTGCTGCAAAAATGACTGAAAATGTTTTGGTTTTGTATTAACAGTGTTTCTTGCCATTATATAGATTTGTAGAGTAGTTGTAGTAGCACTAATTGGCTCCTAACTTGTGTCAATATTTGGGCCCCAACTCTTGATAATAGTCACCATATGGCAAAGATTGAATTAAACTTTTATGACCCTGTGACAATGACCTTTCCTGTCCAAAAACATAGCCATAGGTGGTAGGCCCTGGGGCAACTATGTTTGGTGAACCTAGCTTCATTTTCACCTTGGCATAGACAGACGGCACCGTCTGCCATACCCATGTCTCCATTCAATCAGCCTGAGTTAAAAAAAAAAAAAAAAACCCAAGTTTGTATTTTCCACAGATTTCATCAAGCAACTCTACAGCAGATCTAACATGTATTTAATGATGCAGCAGTCAGTCTGTGTTTGGACTACAGAAAGGCCAGGTCCACTTTAAGGAATTATGGTAACACACAGTTATTACATAATTCCATAGTGGTCTTTCATTTTGTATATTAATACTGAAGACAGTCAATGTTGAAAATAAAGGAAAATCCCTGAAAGAGGTGTGACCAGACTTGACTGGTTGTATGTACTGCTTATTATTAGTGTATACAATCCATTATTATACTAGTGTTGAACTATGGATCTGTTCTCAAAGTGCTGAACAAACAGCGGTCACGCTCGCTGCCCATCTGAAACATCGTCCTTGAAAAGTTTTCCACTTCCCCTCTCTAGGTCAGCTGATGGTCTTTTATTAGCACTTCATTAAAATTCATTAATTGCCTCCTTTCTCCTGGGCACAGTCAGAATCAGAAGTAGAACTGTCAAAAAAATAGAGCAAGAGCAACTGTCCTGTGCTCCAGATACAAAACATGATGCCACACTGCAAACACCAACCAGACCATCTGCATAGAAAACACACCGACCAAATTAAAGTAGAAGACATAAATTTTATTTACTTGTTCTGTACATAAAGGGTCAATACCAGCACAGGTGTTAACCATGGGAAATATTAACACATGTAAATGGTATAAGAAAATAAAAAGGCACAATTTTCAATTCTTAAGTAAAAGACAGGCTTTCCTAGAATATGGTAAGAGAGCACAGTAATACTGTTAATGCCATTACAAAACAACTCAGAAGCATGACAAAAGCAAGTTCATTTCAAGAAATAAACAATCAGGGTGTATTGCTTAATTAGTAGGTCATTAATTGAAATGAGGATAACCCATACTGGTTTGATTTTACAGATCAGGAGGCATTAAAATATGAGAAAAAAAATACTAAGGAATAAAATGACATTAAGCAGCATTTGGCCTAGAAGAACCATCTCCCCAGCCAAGAGGTCATGCACAGAGGCAACCAGCAGGCATTTTCCCTTTTGTAAATGTCACCTTAGGAACTATTTGTTTCGCATCATCACTCATTTTTAAACAGAAATGCTTGGCATACCAGGCGACTACACACTGTCCAAGTAACAACCGAACCATGATGCAGCTAAAAGCCGCACGATATCACTCCAAGTCAAACGCCGAGTGATGATTTGAACAGAAAGCACTAAGAGGAGAGATGTGTTGGGGTGAAACAGTTCACTTTTACAGCAGAAATCAAGGGGGTCTGCGCAGTTTGCACATTAGTTTACTCCTCAGCTCTTACTGATCAAGTAGTCTGCTTGCATAAAAATAGAGAAATTCTGCATGGACAAAATGTTTAAGGAACAAAGCTAATTGAGATCCCAAGCGGGCGTAACATCACATTGAAAAAGTCAGAGAGGGGGATTGCATGCGCTGAAAGTTACATTTTACTCTTTGACAAAAAGGCATTTGATAGGATCTCATTGGCTTGCTGAGATCTTTTTCTCCACTTACTAATGCCACTGAACACAAAGTTTCAGCTCTCAGTCTTGATGCACACGCTGCATTTTTTAGCTAGCCTTGTAGGTTAGATGCTCTTGGGAAGTGCTGGCCACGGCTACAGCCAATGCTATCCACTTTTTGAAACCTGTTAAAAGCTTGGCACTCCTGCTTGAAGTACTGTATCTTCTAGTGCTTGGTGCTGTTGGCACTAAAACCTGCTAATCTCTAAGCAATGTCCTTTCCTGTTCAAAACAAAATAGAGGTACCCAATGGACACGCAAACTTACCCCAACTTACCATACAGCTTCTCCATGACTATGTTTACATGCACACAATATTCAGATTGTTCCCCTTTATTCCAAAAAAAAAAAAAAAAAAAAAAGACTAAATTCCACATAACGCTGTTTATATGACCAATGGAAATTAATCTTACGCCAATATTCCTGTTTACACGCAGCTGTTCAGATCCCATTATAAATGGGGCTACGTTTTTAACTGGTGATAGATGCTCCACTGTGTCGACTCAGCCTGGTTCATCCTTTCAACACAATTCTAAAAAAAGTCAGGTTTTAGATATTAATGTCTAAAACCCTGCTGATATCCTGACTGTTATTATGTTCTGAAGGTTTCCCTCCAGAGCAGTGGGCTTTACTTCAGTGTCCATCTGTACCAGAGAGGATCTTTGTCTCCGTTCACACTCCCAGCCTTAGCACTCAATTCAGATTCACAACTCAGATCTGATTTTTGGTTTGACTGTTTGTTACACTCTACTACATCAGATCCTAGTGTGCACAAAAACAGCGATGTTCTAAACACTGGTTGTTTCCTTCAACCTGTTTCTATCAGTACAAACACACTGTATATTATTTTACACTGTAACGGCCTAGGTTTATCTACAAAAGCCAAATAGGGCCAGTTAACCCAGGCACCATCTCTGGTACATCTTCACAAACACACCTTTGATTTCAGTTTAGTTTGTTTATTCATTATTGTGTTTTTGTCTCAGGCTTTAGAATTAAACTAAAATTATGGCTTCAGTATTTTATCTAATGCAGTTACGAAAAACAGCTGTAGGGAATTTTGACCTGTTGCTTGTTCTAGCATTAAAGACTGAGCTCACTGCTGAATGTAAGTAACTGCCTTCAGTGCAGAGTTGTCATGAATCTTAATCTAAGGTGATACAGAAGACACAGGACTTCTGACCAGACTATACAAACTGATGTCACACAGACAAAGATGAGACCTATACCTGATTTGGAACAACTGGCAGTGGCTCAGATCAGAACTGATCAGTTTTAATGGAATTTGAGCTGTTCACACCGTCCTGAAAAAGACTGAGACAAGTCACATATGAGAGGAAAGAAAAAAAAAAAAAAAAAAAATCAGATCTGGGCCACTTTTGTCTGCATTGTGAACATAGCCTTTGTCTCTGACGCAGCTGACCTGCATCTACTAATGATACACATTTTCTGAATACGCTGTAAACATGTCCAAATGACAGGAATAACTCCTGCGTATCCTACGTCTATTTCGGAAAACACTCTGTTCAGAAAAAAAGACTTGAATTCTGAATATCCAGCCAGAACCTGCCATTTACTTGACAACTATCAAACTGAAAATATTGTCATGTTCAGAATAAGGGAACACCAGTGTGCAGGTAAATATAGTCAATGTCAAAAATAAAAAGTACTGTTGATCATGTGGCACAAATAAAAATATAATAACTGACAGAATCATGTCTCATCAGCTGGAGACATGCAGAGAGAATGGGCTAAGATGTCAAATGAAAACACAGACCCTTTGCAAACCACCTCTTCTGCTTTCTCCTGCCTCCAGTCACATCACTCACGCATCTAAAACCTGTCAAACTGAGCTCATGTGTGCTTATGTACATGGTTAAGGTACAACAGTGTCTCGATTGTTTGGAGAAATAACGACTAGCTGGGTAGCTCCTCATTGCCTCAGTGCTCTCCCGAGTCCATGGGGATAACGCTTTTCCCCATTTCGTACAACTATCCTCAACAAAGCAAAACAAAACAAAACAACGCTTTCTAAAAGTCTTCAAATGTAACAAATATTCTAAAATAAAAATAGACAAGGTGTGATGCAATGTGGTCGATCATCCGTCATGAACCAACACGCACTTATACATACATACATACATACACACACTCACGCTGATGCCCAGTGATCTGGAATAGGACACTGATGCAAAAACAAAACAATGCCCAGCCTACAACCAAGACAGGGAAGAGAGGACAGGGGGAGAGTGGGGTCCAGGTTTTAGTTTGGATCCAATGCCCAAAGCTGTAAACAGTCAGAAAGCCTTGCAACAGTTGGTATCAACGGAGTGTTGGGGGGATTTGCTATCATGGTACAGCGGCAAGCACGTAACCATGACGACACCGGTGGGAAGAAGTGGAGACGGCCAGCGAAGTTGGGTTGATACTGGTGGAGGTCGGAGGGTCTCTAAGGTCAGTCACTCTCATCTGGGTTCTGCGGGTCTATGATTTTGACGTGGGTGAAGGGGAAGAGACCCCTCCGTCCGTTCACTTCGCCCTCCCACTGACCGCTGATGTTCATCCTTGTGACCTTAACAATGTCGCCGACCTGAGGAGACAATGATGGAGGGTTACATGAGGAACTTAGAGATTTTCAAACGGATTATGCACAGTGTGGCTGAGAACCATAAAAATTTAATAGCAATCTAACCCTTCAATTATTCACTGAGACTAGGATTAACAGTGAGATGACAACAGCATCACACACAGACGAGCATGTAACCTTAATTAAAGATGCTCTGAACTTCATGCATTATGGCAGAGTTTGCCCTCTTTGTGGAAGGTTTAGGCAGTGTGATGGTTTTCTGCTGTTACTTGCATATATATTTTTGTGTAATAGTGCACTCAATCTGCACGATTTGGTAAATAAGTCATAATACAGTAGTTGTGGGTGGCGACCCCTAAAGGGAACAGCCGAAAGGAAAAGAAGACGACGACAGTAGTTGTGGATTATATTGCAATCAACATTTGTGATTTAGATTGTAGTCAACTTTCTTAGTTGTCAAGGAAAATACACAGTCATTTAGACACACACACACACACCGTAGCATAAAAAACACAAAAACTTCAAGAAATACAAAGGCTCTTGTGTATTTTCACAGGGCCTGTCAACATACAAGAGATTGTGTTGTTTTTCCATTTCTGAAAATAAGATCACCATAAAGCATCCTATATTTTAACTTTAAAATTGCTATTATGCATCAACTTGCAATTATATACACTTACTCGCCATTTTATTAGGTACACCTAGTTAACAGCGATATTTATGTAATGCTATGTGATACTTTAAGAGCTTTCTGAGATCATTTTATACTAATTTAAGACTGGGCTTAGGACACTTAATCTATGATATCTAAATTTCTTTTATGCATTTCACTCTAAAGGGAGATGAAAAAAGTATAAAACAGGACTAAACTTAACTTGCTAATTTGGATAGTTATGAACTTAAATAAAAAATAACCAGATGAACAAACTTATCAAGAAAATACCCAAATATTAAAGAATGAATAAAGTAATCAATACATGATTAAAAGAATTAACAAAACACACAAAAATGAATCATCAGTATAACTAAGAAAAAGTCCAAAATGACCCCTAAATTAGCCAAAAAAAAAAGGAATAAAACTGATTAAAACAATGCACAAATTGGCAAAAACACGGACCGTATTTTCCAGATTAAAAATCGCGTTTTTTGCATAGTCCGGCGAGGGGAGAGACAAATACATCGGAGCAACTTGTATTTTGAATAAATTCAACTATAGGGTGTTTGACACACTGACAGCCACTAGAGGAGGCGAGGCACGAGCTGTCCCATCTGGCGCGCCGCGCATTTGACGCGCGTTCCCGAACAGATGCAACCTGTTCTACAGAGCGATTGATACACATTTTTGGCTCGTGCAACTAACATACTGGAGCGACACATCACCCAGAAAATACGGTGTATACTCCACAAAATGAATACCATCATTTTACAACAGAAGCATTCAGGTCTAAAGTAAACAAGACATTAGGTGTAAAAATGAAATGTACACATTAGATTAACTTCAAACTCAAGACAATTTAATGCCCTTTAAAAGGCCTTATTTCTGTAAAACTAATTTTAAGATACTTTAATACTCGTCAAGGACCTGTAGATGCCCTGTAGTTTTAGGTTATATTACCCTACTGCCCCCATTTAAGGCGTTAGTGATCATAAAAATGTATTCTAGACTAAATGCAAAAAAGCCAAAAGGTACACTGACAAAAAAAATATGCATTCATATACGAGTTTAAGACATCTGCAGCCTTTCAAGGACCTGCATATTCCTTGTTATAATGACAGGGAAAGCCAGGCACTATGGTATAACCACAATACTGCGGTTATAGTTTTATGTTAACCAAAATCACACCATTCAGTTCTGGGCTGCCATTACAATACAGGTTAAAATAAACTATTTGCCTCAAATAACAGAATTTAGTATAGCAAGGATTTTAAACTCTAGCCTATGTACTAGACAATGTACATAAGTTTATCACAATGTGATTTAATATGGTTTTAAATGAAAGCTGTCAGATCTCTGCTTATGCTTTAGAGGACAGAAGAGCACAGAGATGTCACTCAGATGGTTTTGTGACACTGGATGTGACCTCAATCCGTTTAAGCCATATGTTCTTTATCAGGATTAGAAAAGTCATGATTGAATGACTGCAACGTGACTTCACAATGTGTCTTCAAGGACAACGAGTAAGAGGCATCGTCTGTAATTTTAATCCTATACGGCACATTGGAGTGTTAGGAATTCTGTAGTTCTACAACAGCCTCAAAGAAATCAATCATATGTACATGTTAGAAAGATTTTCATTCAGATTTTATCCATTCATGACTAAGGTGGAAAAAAAATGACTAATCTTCACAAGCTTTCACTTCTAATTTTTCCGGGCAACCATTAGCACATCTCATCATAGCACTCCACAAATAAGCACATAGCAAATAAGCACAAAAATATCTGATGCACACGCAGGCAGGTCTTGCGTGACAGACAATATCAGAAAATATCAGACAGAAAATATCAAACTTTGGGACATAACTGGATTTGATTTGTCCGGGACTGCGTGTCTGTGAAGTGAACAAATGACTCATACTGTGGCTTCTGTTTCTTGAACTCTAGACGCCCCAAAATAGTCACAACACAAAACTGAAGGGTTGTTGCTGCAAGCCAAGGCCTATTCTGAGCCAATGACAGAGACAAATGAAGGAAAGAGGCAAGGAAAGGTACGCTACCAGTCAGAGATTTGGACACACCTTCTCTTTCAGTGTTTTTTTTCTGCATTTCCAACATTGTATATTATTACTGACGACATCCAAATTATAAAAGAATACATATGGAATTATGTAGTAAACAACCCATGTTTTATATTTTGGACCACTTTACATTTTATACTGTCCAAAGTAGCCACATTGCAGCTCCGATGATGCATTCTTTCATCAGTCACCTAGGATGACACTTACTACCAAGACTTCATTTGTGACACTTTTTGTCTTCTTAATGTTCTTTAAACCATCAGTTGTCTTGTGAGAGGAACAAGTGGGTGTGGAGTCAATAGAAAGCCAAAGTCATGCCCCTTTCGGTTTTGACACATGGGACCTGACTTTTGGGGGGTGGGGGCACATTACAGTGAGTAGCCGACAATATCGACTGAATTTCGACTGCCACAATTTACATATGATGTCTGTGAATTTGAAAGATGACCTTACAAGTAAAAAATAGCAGTTTGTGGTAAAACTGTTGTAATTGTTGCTTGTACAGTACTGTTAAAGTACATTATTATAAAGAAGTCACAAACGTGATGTTGTTGCAACTTTGTTTCTCAACAATCTGATCAAATCTACTGAAATGTCCCTGCAGCTCAGCATGTCCAAGTTATTTTTTCCAAAATTAGGTCCAGTAACCTGAAAGAGCGCCAATAGGAAGTGGGTATGACTTAGGGTATCTATGGTCCCCTAGGTGTTACTATAAGTACTGCACAAATTCATATTATGAAAAGAAACACTCAATTAAATAAAAGGAAACGAAATATAGACAATCTGAAAAACCTCAAGAGCTTCAATCAAACACGGTCAGTTGTTTAAACTAGCGTTTCCTGAGTCTGGTAATTCTAATAAACTTCTTCAGTTTGGATGCCTTCAGTATTAGTGCATACTGTTGAAAATATTAAAAATACAGAACAATGAAAAAGGTGCATCCAAACTTTCGATAGTGCACATGGTTACAGAAAAAATCTAGAATATATCAGAAAAAACTGGTTTAAGCAACTAACTTCCTTGTCACTTATGACCCTGTCACCATTGCTACAGTGAGTCCAAGGTATTTTTCTTGAGCAACAACATTAGACAATAAAGACTACGTCTAAGTGCAGGGTCACCTTTGGGACTGCTTCCTCATTCCTTAATATGAAAATGTCAAACAGTGTGTGCAACAGCTGCACATTACACTGCATATATTATAGCACTTAGTTTTGTGAGTAAAATACAAACACTCTGTCGCCATTATATATTATACAGCTCAGGAAAAAATTAAGACACCACTGCAACATTTTTATGAAATGAGCATCTCTACATGTCCGACAGCCATTCCATCCCATTCCACTGTCAGCTGAATTCTGACCATAGACTGTATATATAACTGGACATCAAGTCACCATGACATCACCCATTAGTTTCTAAGGGCCGTTTTGAGGCCAATCGAGTTGTCACTTCCTGGATGACATCTTGGAGCCAAAAACAGGAGGTTACCATATTTGATGAACACCAGCGGGGCTAACAAAGCGTTCATGCCAGGGGACTCATGGGAGAGCCAACATTAGCTGCTATCTTACTGATGTGGTAAAACTTCACCACGCAGTGTTAAACAAAATCATATTACTGTGCTGTTAGTGTAAACACTTACACTGAACTGCAGTTGAGTGCATGTCATGTATAACTATGCTCATATTGAATAAACAGAAGATACAAAGGTCCGAATCGTTTTGAGTTTACTAGCAAGCTGCTACTATAGTGACATGTCAATCAAACTTCATCAGAACAATGATTTGTCAGATTAATTGCTGTAATATCTTAATAAAGCAAATAGTTAAAAATGGACCACCACGTTTCTTATTACAGAGTCCAAATAAAACGTTTGAGACCATGATGACCCATGAAAGAAATTTATTTGCTTAGTATTTTCAGGTAGAAGTCACATGCATCTCTATGGAAAAAAAAGCTTCTTGGAGCCAGACGATCGGTTTCCCAGCGGCCAACTGGTGGGATTACAATGTAAAGTTACTTCTGCACTGGCCTCACTGAACAGCCTCTTGATTCTGACACAAGCACACCTCATTCTACTTAATGAGGTACTGATTAGGTGATGACCTGAACTAAAATGAGTAAATTAGGGTTATTCCAACAAATATTGACTTCTGAATTCTTCGTAAGTTAACATATTAGTATTGTGTAGATTAAAACAATGAATAGGAACTTGTTTTTGCATTATTTGAGTCTTTAAACACTGCATCTTTTTTTGACCATTTATCATGCTGTGCAAATAAATGCTCAATTAAATGCTGTCAGTAGTTTACACATGGAAACAAAAATGTTAATTTTACTCAAACACAAACCTACAAATAGTAAAAACAGATATTATAATTTTGCAGGGGTCTCTTAATTTGTTCCATAGCTGTATATACATCTATAGGGCACATGGGGAGTATTCTGCATCTGCTAATCATACATTGTCGCCGCACTGCATCTATTTAACTCCACTAAGGTGCTCGGTCAAGTTGTGTGGTTGGATCTGTCTGTTCTGGTTTCAGCAGTCAGGTTTAATTACTGAAAACATGATGTTACAGAAGTGAGAAAGTACCGAATTAAGATTCAACTTTCACTTTTAGTACTCGACACATTCACTCCTACTATCTGATGTGTGTATGATAGGCAGCAAAAGAAGAGAACCTGTGTCTCACTTCGAGGAAACCAATACCCAAATATACAGTTTACTGCTCTGTTATTAATTAGAGGCACTGCACAAATAAAATAGTCTCCTGTGACAGTTTTCATATTAAACAAGACATGGTGCATCCCACCCCTCAGCCTAGGTTTGTAAAGTTGTTAGGGTCATCTGCAGCTCAGGAACTTTTACATCTACAGTACAGCAGGTTCCAGGATTACGGAGAGTCAGTATGTATGACTCAATTGATTCTTTAGAATCTGTCAGTGCTAAAAGCAATCATTTTGTTTGATTGAACCCTGCAACCCTGCAGGACTTTGTGCAGGGTGTTTTGCTGCTACTGTAAAGTTGTGGTGTTGGATCTAAAATCAGACTGCTGCAGATGCAGAGCGCAATCATGTAATCACATGGTTAGTCTGAGTCCCAAAGCAGGTGTGTTGGAGAAATTACAGAGTAATAGCTCCAGTTATGAATATAAAACACTAAAGTACATTTTGCCACATTATTCCATTCAAAGTTATGTTTTATTATGTCTACGGCTCAGTTTATCCTCTTACTGAAGGAGTTTATCATGTTACGGAAACAGAGACATGGCCTGTCAGCATCTGCAGTGCTGGGCTGAATAAAAGCCCATCAGTTCACCAAGATAGGCGTCTAAGCAATGTTTAGACAAGAGATGTTGTACTCTTCCCACAAACTAATTAGCATGTGAAAAGCTAGTGTAATCACATCTTTGACGCAATATTACAAAAAGCTCCCACCCTTGGCCCGAACTGAACCAAAATTTGTATTATCCTCGGTCAATCAGTGGTGAATGTAAAGAGCCCCAAAAAGAATTTGGGCCAGCCCTATAAAGAACATTAGCATTAGCATTAAATGAAGTTTTCCTTTCTGTTGAAAACAGTTATTGAAAAGACGCCATCGGACAGAAGGCATTCAAAATAGGTCAGAATGAAGGGAAGAGACCAGGTCAGCTGATGTGTTTCAACAGAGTCGCCCTGAATGCAGTATGGTGCATTTCATGCGGTGACTGCATTATCAGTTAATGTAAAAATGGAATGAACGGGGCCATCATTATTACAGAGAGCTCACTGCTCTGTGTTCATTTCCACACGTTTCTATGTTATGGTAATTGGGATAATGCTCTGTCACGGCACCCAGTTGTGGTGTCCTGGTTTACTTCTCTTATGCACCAACACATTGCTCAGTCTGCTGTCACAGCTGAGCAGAGCCCATCATATACATGGAGTACCCTCTGTGCATTACTTCACATGCTTCAACTTGTTACCACAGTCAAAGATGTCTTTATTAGTAGTCAGGCTGCATGGCTAAGAAATGCAACAAAGGCTCAAGGTGCTGCTGCTAACTCACTACTAGGAGAGCTAATGACTGAGACAACTACTGTTTTACATGCTTAATAACTGAAAACAAATAACACAACAAGAGTTACTACTGTTACTGCATACATCTTCAAGAATAATATAACTGCTCAAATATTTCTGCACTTTTACTAATACAATACATAGATTGTGAACATACACACTCCTACCCACTGGGTCCAAGCACAAGACTCAGATATGTCAATTAACAGCAACTGATAAAGACAGTGTCAGACTGCCTGCAATATGACATCAAATGTCATTTATAGATAACAAAAACTCTTTCCAGTCTGGCACTACTAGAGAGTCATGTTCTCACTGTGTACAATTAAGGGTATGATTCCACACAGGCTATAAACAAATTAAACTGTATTATTATTCCCAAACCTATATGTAAATCTTGACTGAAAATGGGCTATAGAAGATGATGCCCTGCCTGACACCCCATTCTCTTGGCAATATCCTGTAGGAGCATGAAACCAGATCCACCACTCTTTGGTACAGAATGAGTTTGTGTGATTACATGGCAAAAGCACAACCCTTCAAGTATGAGTATTTAAGAGGATTCTGCTAGAGGATAAGATATCCATCCATCTCATCTGTACTGTAAAGCTTGTCCTATGCTACTGTAACTATAGAATTCAGTTATAGCAATGCAAGAAATTATGCACTGATAGGTGACAGAACTTTTACCATGCAAGTGTTTGCCCTGCCCAGTGGAAAGATATTCTTACAGATGTGAGAAGTATCTCACAAATTAGAAAGTTTTTAATGGTATATGTTTATTTCCCCTTTGTTGTGAACCTGACACCATGTAATTGTAAATAAGGCCCTTAATGATGTCTCCACCATAAACAGAAGTAGACTGACACAAAGGCTGCTGTTCCATATTTTTTTAGGTTTACTGACCTCTAACAAGACATACTCCAATGGACTGTGATTGTTTTCTTTACTGGTGGCCTTGGAATCTTTCTAACAAGACATGTTGCGGGACAATCTCAGAAGGATTTTGAACTTCTTTGAAAGGCAGCAAGTAAAGACACAACAGCAATAACAAAATGCTGAAATCTGAGGTAACAAGGCAGATAAAGTGAAATGTCATTTTACAATACCTCTAGAGCAAGTGCTGTTTTGTCATAGGCACAGGGCACTCGTTTCTGGATAGCCTTCGCCATCACAGGGCCGTTCTGCACGGATGGTAGAGGGGTGATAACTGCTCCAGGTGTGCCAGGGGGCAATGGCGATGGGGTCTGGGGCTGGGCATAGGCATGGACGAGGGCATGAGAGGGCTCAGGGATCCCATAGCTGTTGGAGTTGCGAGATCCATGGGAAGGCTGACCGGGGTGGGGTGAAGGTCGTACCAGTTTCTCCACATAGGGAACAGGGATCATCCCAACGCGGCCCTCTTTGCTCTTGGCACTCCACCACTGCTCCTCTGGCTTGTCCAGAATTATAAGGATCTCACCCTTTTTGAAAGGGAGATCTTCTGCATCACTGCCAGTGAAGTCATATAGAGTTCGCACATACTCCTGGTTCTCCTCTGGGCCACCCATGGGCTGGATGGGTCCAGTCACTGTGTTTGAGTACCTATAACAATCAAAAAAATGCTGCTTAAAGATGGCAACCATAAAAGTAGACTACAAGGGATTAGAAGATGTCCAACATCAATTACTTTAAAAGACAACTGATTTTAATCCAAAGTCCCATTTCTGAATTTGTGAAAATGTGAATGTTCACTAATGCTGTATAAAGTGTATTAGGCTGACACTACAAAAATGTCAAGTGATTATTTTGACAGATATTACAAGTCCTGTACCAAATGAACATGTTCCCTGAGAGCAAGGGTCAGCAACCTTTACTACAGCAGGAAAACAAATGCCCCTTTTCCACTAGTACCTACTCGGCTCAACTCAGCTCGCTTTGGGAGCCTTTCCATTAGGTCATAGTACCTGGTACCGGGTACTTTTTCAGTGCCTGCTCGGCTGGGGTTCCAAGCGAGCTGAGTCGAGTAGAGAACGCGACATACACAGACTGCAGGCCTCCGATTGGCTAGGGAGTAGCGTCACTGACACGTCTCAAGAGACTTCGACACAACAAGGAACTGCGCTGTTTTAAAAACCTAGCAAGAGCATTTGTATCACCGCTACTGGTATTAAATCGACAATGGCAATGCGTAAATCCACACCATGTCCAATGACGAGGTCCAGACATTTATGTACCTGGTGACAGACAGAATTCAGAGGGAGCTGGATGGAGCCGCAAGACACGATTGGAAGGGGTTGAATCTAATGGAAACCAACCAAGAACCTGATAAATGGTGAGTGCTTTTGACTCAACGCTAAAGCATCTTTAACGTTACTTCTCCTGACGGTGATAAACTCACTATGAACAGTGATATTTTGAAAGTAACGCCTTTGTCCTGTGTTTGCAGAGAATGGACTAGGTTAGTTAGCCACCAATGCTAACTCACAGCATCTCTCTGTCCTCATCTGCATCCTGCATCGACCACTGGCTCAAATGCTGCTGCAGGTTCATCACATGGAATCTCATAAGTCTTTCCATGACTTTCACACAGATTATACAGATCACAGCATGTCAGCATCATAGATTCACCAGCTGGATGTCGCTGTCAAAGCAACGCCACCTTCCCTTCAGCCTGCCTGTCTTCACCTCCTCTCGTCTTCATGTTCACACTACTGTATGACTTCCCAAAGCCTCCTGTACTTTTCCTGTGTTTTTCTTCTC
>JAQQAE010004805.1:0-18330 GCA_029823295.1 Pseudamia nigra | reverse complement strand
GGGGGATTATCAGAAGCAAACACATGGTTGTTAGATTTTGAGTTGACACTGAGGGGGATTTCATTCCAGTTTGGTGATGTCCGTGCACTGTACATGCCGTCCCGTTTGGGAGCCAGGCTCCTAAGCTGCTAAACCGTCTTCAAACACGAGCCCAGGGCCCGAGCGCGACATTCCTCACACGAGTTCATTGGTGTGAGCATCTGAGCCCCATGTGAACTCTAGCCCAAACGTGACACACTGGCTCTGGCCATATGCAGGCTTTTCACCCCCCTCCCTCCGCTCGTACTGGTGTTGTGAGTACACGAGTCATGACTGTTGGCTGTGGCAACACTCTGACTCACATAACCCCCTCACAAAAGATCGGGCCAAGCTCCTTCAGCCCAGGCCAAGCCAGGCCGTCTCTGCATAAGACTCTAATTGATTTGATGGACTCGTGTGCCATTCACACCCCCTTCCCCAAACAAACAGTCCACCCAAGATTTGTCTCTGTTGAGACAAAGAGGCAGCGCTCGCCCTCCTCCTGCAAAAACACCACTTTGCAACCGCCGGAGAAGGCAGCGCCAGCCTGCCAAACTTGTTAATTTCACCGCAGGGCCTCGGGGAGGGTTTGAGCACGTTGTACGGCGATTCATCACACTGCACATCAAACCTCCCGCCCCCATTCTTCTAGCGAGCAGCTCCCAGGTCAACCGGAGATCACCCGAGCAGTGACGAAGGACGATCCTGAGAGCTGCGTAAGAAGAGAACCCCTTAAAGTTCTCCAACACTTTGGAGATTCGCAGTGCTTTGAAAAGTTATATAAATGTGTATTTCTCACACTTAAATGTTTCAGTTTTAATATCAGACAAAGATAACCCAAGAAGATATGAAATGTGTTTTTTAACTGTTGATTTCAACCATTAAGGGAAAAAAAACTATCCAAACCTACCTATTTTGCTCCCTCTTGTTAAATCATAAATTAACCGTTATTTGCAAAGTCAACTTCACTAGCTACACCCCGGCCTGATTAGTGCCAGATGTTGTTGGACGAAGAAATCACTTAAATAGAACCTGTCTGACAAAGTGAAGTAGAATAAAAGATCTCAAAAAGCACCATATATCATGATGTAAACAAATCTGTTTACACCTATCAGTGTGTAAAGTGTTATACGTCCATTTCGGAGGCTTTGAGACTACAGTGAATGACAGTGAAAGTAGTCATCCACAAATGGAGAAAACTTGAACCAGTGGTGACCCTCCCCAGGAGTCGCCGACCGACCAAAATGACTCCAAGAACACAACCAGCAACTCATCCAGGAGGTCACAAAAGAACCAGAACAACATATAAATAACAGCAGATCTCACTTACCTCCGTTAAGGTCAGTGTTCATGATTCAACAATAAGAAAGAGACTGGGGGGGGGGGGGCAAAAATTGATCCATGGGACATATCCAAGGTGAGAACCACTGCTGACTAAAAAGAACACAAAGGCTCGTCTCACGTTTGACTAAAAACATCTTGATGATCCCCAACAGTTTTGGAAAATATTCTGTGGACCACTGAGACAAACGTAGATATTTTGGGAGGTGTACATCCCTGTTTGATCCGGCATAAAACTAACACAGCATTTCATTAAAAGAACATCAATGGTGGGATGTGATGGTGTGGGGCTGCTTTGCTGTTTCAGGAACCGTACTTGATAGATCCGTGAATTCTGCTCTACCAGAAAATTCTGAAGGGGAATGACTGCAAATCAGTTCATGACCTCAAGCACTTGGGTTCTACAGCAGGACAATGATGTGAGACACGGCAGCAAGTCCACCTCCAGTCCAAGTCCAACCAAACTGAAGGTTTTGACCTGACTTAGTCAAAGTCTGGACTTAAATCTGATTGAGACGCTGTGACGTGACCTTAGGGTGCTTTCACCGCTTAAAGAGGACCGGAGTCCGGAACACCTGCAAGTTCGGTTCGTTTGGGCTGGTGTCAAAGTGGACCAGTTTGTTTTGGTTCGGACTAAAGAACTGTACCGAGACCACAAAGGTGGTCTCGGTACGGTTCGGTACGCTTCCATCCGAACTCCAGTGCGGTTCTGATGGTGAGAACTCTGACCAGTCTCGATTCGGTCCAGCTGTGTGTAATGTAACACTTTTTGGTCTACGGAGGCTTCGGTAGCAAGCTGTGCCCTACATTTCAAGAAGCTAGTAAAGTTCTCTACGTCAGAGTCTTTTGAAACGTCTTCTCCAGGCCAAAAAGAAGCGCACAGTTTTTTCGACCCGAATACGATTTCCATGGATCAACAGAAGTATTTGTGCTTTTTGCACAAACAAATGATGATAATAATAAATCGCCACAAAAACAAGTAAAATAGTACCATTCATTATTCCGAAATAAAGCATAAATCCAATTTTTTTGTCTGCTGGATTTTTCCCGCCAATCAGCTCTCACTGATGTCACCAAAACACAATATTTTGTAAACAGCACCACCACATGAGTGGGGGGATAAACAGCATCCATAGTGGTTGGTTCGTTTGCAAAAACGCTGGTGTGAATGTGGACCGAACTATTTGAGAATTACAACATTGTAACAACTTGTGGGTCCAATCGACCCACTGGACCGGACTAAGGTGTGACAGCAGCCTTAAACAGGTTCTTCGTGCTCAAAAACCCTCTGATGTGGCTGAATTAAGTCCATTCTTTGAAGAAGAGTGGGACAGGATGATGTGAAACACCATCGCAGTTGTCGCCACCAACAACTGCAATCACATAGTGCTTTTTCACATAGTGCCAAGTGGGTTTGGATCATTTTTCTTCTGTTAATAAATAAAATAATGGTTTAAAAACTTTGAGTTACCTTGGGTTATCTTTGTTTAGGCTGGGCCGTGTTGTTTTGGGCCAGGATGGCGTTCGGAACTGCCTCTAGCTGTAACAGTCCCTGCTTCTCGGAGCGTCTCTCCTGACAGATCAGTGTTCACCACAAAGATTCCGGTTGCTATTTCTGCCCGTTCTTGTGTCGTTGTTCGTGATCGAGCCTGTTGGATTTATGAAGCGATGACGTGATAAAGGTCACGGAGCTGCTCTCTCGCCCCAAAGGCAGATGAAAGTCAGGTGACTCAGCAGCAGTCGGTGCCGAAGCGAGAAAGACTCCATAAGGTGGGAAGACGGGCGGTTGGTGTGTCATACCGCGGACGTGCTGAACAGGAAGTGATGAGTAAAACAGCCTTATTGGTGACAGAAGAAGAAAAAGAAAACTGAAACACTCTGTCTTTCTCGTGGTTGTGTTCAGTGGCAGGCTGGGATTTTTCAGGAGCTTTTTGTGTCCCCCGAGACTTTTCTAATACTCTGAGGATTGTCGGGTTTTCAACCAATTCTCAAGCATATTGTTGGAAAAAAAAAAAAAGTTTAAAAATCACAGTTGCTGCCTTGAGCGTGCGCTGTTTGTATAGCAGAAAAAGCTTTAAAGTGTCCAGAACGGTGAGGAAAAATTAACAACATAATCAAGCAAAATGAACAAAGTAAGTAACAAAATGGGGAAAAAAAAATTAAATTAAAAGTGTAGTGTGTAGTAATTCAATTTATTCTGTTATAATAATGAATTGAATTAACACACACCACTAAGCAACACCATGAGTAAAAATGAACAAATTGAATCAAGTAAATGACCAAGACTCAACAAAACAAGCAACAAAATGAACAAAAAAATTATAAAGTAACCCATAAAATCTGCAAATAAATGATCAAAGTGAACAAACTAAAAAACAAAATGAACAATAGAAACAATAACCAAATAAAAGATGAGCAAAATAATCAATCTGGGTCTGATACTGTGTTTATGACTATTAATGTGGTTTTTACACTGTTTTTACCACTAGATCAATGACCTTTGTATGAGGTTGTAATAAAGTCCACATTATGAAGTTATTTACTACTTGAGTAGAGATACTACTACTACTACTACTACTACGTACTACTAAATACTTACAGTGAATAAGGAACAAGATAATCAAGTAAATTAACCAAACCAAAAACAAACTAAACAAGGAAAATGAAATAAATGAACAAAATACCGAACAAAATTGAACGAAAAAGCAGAAATGAGCACAAATGATCAAAATTAACTATGTAGTAAATTAACAAAAATGATCAAAAATACTGTATATCAACAAGTTGAATGAACGTCAACAACACAAGCAAGAAAATGAGCCAAAATGATCAAAACAAACAAAGTAATGAACAAAAATGAACAAATCTGGCCTTATTAAGAACAAATGTTGTGACTTACATTGTTTTTACCTGTGACAAAAATACACGAGGCTCTAATAAATTCCACATTATGAAGGTTTTTTTTTTTTGTCCAGATACAATTTCACTCAGGAACTCCTACTTCTGCTCGATTACCCATACTTTTACTCGAGTGCTGTTTCTGTTTACTCTGCCACCACCGGTGATCATCACCATCATAAAAATCACTAAAATGACAATGACTCTACGTCGTTTTATTAAAGCTACAGTTTAATAGATTTTCTTGTGCATGAATTCATTATGTTACATGTTGTCCTCAAATACATCTGTATTGGCTGTTTTTTATGTGTGTATTTGGAGAAACGTTGAGTGTGTGCTCTTGTCGTCACTGCTCAGGTCACATTAACCCAGTTCTCACGTCGCTGCAGTCGGTGTGGCTTCAGGCTCCTTCACGCTGTTATATTTCCAGCATCTCTGGCCCGATGATCGCATTATTTACTGCTTGTATTAACATGCGGCTTGATAAGCATATTCTCCTCAGTAGAGCTAACAAGATGCTTTATCGCCGAGCCTTTCCACCGGCGCAGCGGGCAGGCCCGCCGCCGCCGCTCGTATTTCCACCCCGTTAGTTTACAGCCTCGTAAATAACAACTTTTTGCTGTAAAATCAGATTTAACTTTCAAACATGAAGACAGATTTTTTTGGGTGTGAATTATCTAGCCGGAACCGCGGGTGTAAATCAGCCAGGAGCTCTGTTAAATATGCAGAACCCTTATGGAACTCGAAGCATAAAAACAGAAATACATGGCCGGGGTTTTGTGTCTGTAATTCCAAAAAAAAAAAAAGCTTTAGACGTGTAAAAAGTGGTGGTTATTGTAGGTATTTGACAGAGAAATGTAAAAAAGGGCAGGATAAGAATTCAGAAATCATTATTTATTTCCTTTCTGTTGCTTTAACGCGTCTATTCCGCATCAAAGGATGAATTTGCAACATAAACCCACAAATACACGGTTCGAGTTTGTGTCTAGAATTCCAAAAAAATAGCCTTAGACTCGGAAAAAAATAAATAAAAATCATCCCCTTTTCTACACCGGTAGATTTTAGACAGAAAAACTAAAAAAGGTGCAAAATTATCACCTAAGTGTCATAATTTCTTAGTTATTTTTATAGCTTTTCTGGAGCTTTAAAGCTGCTGTTCTGCATCAAAAGTTAAAACACATATCAGGTAATTAAAAAAATCGTTAAATTTGTTCTTAGCGGTAAGAACAAATAAGTATTACTATAATTATCAGGAATGTGAACATTAAAAAGCCAGGGTCTGTATTCCTAAAGAGTCCGAGTGTGAAGACGACTATTTCTTATATTTTAATGGATCCTAGTAAAGATTAAAATGATAATAAAACATTTTAACCCTTAAAAGCACTCCTAAGGTGACAAAGAGGAGGGCTGTAAGTTTCTTAATCTGACTCTGGCAGAGACAATAAATGATTTTGTTGAGCGAAATCTGAAAAACTCAAAGAAATAAAAATGGTTTTCATGTTTTTGAACAAATGCCAAAACTACAATGAACATCATCAGTTTGCTTTTCATTTTCCCCCGGTGTTAATGGTACAGGCTGAAGAAAAATAAAATCATTTTGCACAACACGGATCTTCAATGAAGGAACCGCGTCATTGCTGTTGTTCGTTATTTCTAGAAATCGAGATTCAACTGAAAACATGTAACACATAAAACGAAAACTAAACTGGTGTCATCGTCCAAGGTCAAAGATTTTAAAAACTGCAAAAAACGCTGCGGAATAGGTTTATTCTGACATTTAACCGCTACATTTAAAGTGTGGTTGATTATTTCATTTATACAGTGGAACCTCGGACAACGACCGCTTCTGACAACAACAAATTCGGATACCGACGAAAAAAACTGCAAAAAATTTGAACCTCATAACGACGAATTACGTGGACAACGACGGCCGGGTCACGTCTGCGTCACTTCCGGGTGTCGATGAGAATCACCCGGAAGTCAGAGCGCTAGCCGCTAGCTGCTAGCCGCTAGCGCTAGCCGACTGTGGAACAAGACTGCCTCTCCGTCGGCATCTATGAATCAGATCAACTCCTTGTTTAGAGGTTTTCAGCCAAAGATAGGAGCACTCCGAGACGATTTTAAGAATCTTTAGGAATATGGGCCCAGACTATTTGCTGTAAAATCAGATTTTAACTCTGAGCATGAAGTCTGATTTTTTTGGTGTGAATTATCAAGCCGAACCATGGGTGTAAATCAGCCAGGAGCTGTGTTAAATATGCAGAATTTCCAAAAAGGCCACAAGTGCATTAGACTTTGCAGCCATAATGTCAACAAACAAACTCATCGTATGCTGATGAAACATTGTGGAGGTGTTTAAAATCGAAGAAAAAGGTGCAAAATAAGAATCTAAACGTCATCATTCCATATGCATTTTCAAAGATTTTCCGCAGCTTCAAGGTTCTTTCCTAGATCAAAATGAATTTACAGCGCAAAAACACAAACACATGGCCAGTTCATATCTGTAGTTCAAATCAATCCCCAAAAATGTTAATAAAAGTGCAAATTGTCACCTAAATGTGTGAGTTTGTTAGTTTATTGTAGCCTTCCTCCCGCTTTAAATCAGAAATGAAAAACAAACATCTGCTTCTTGAAATCAAAAGAAACTTTTGTCTTTTTTACACTTGCAGCTTTTAGAAAATCTCAAAAAGGTGCCAAATAACCCAGATCATCTCTTTTCTTGTAGCTTTCAACCTTCTTTTCTGCATCAAAGTGACGTTTACAGCACAAAAGCACAAATACGTAGCCAATTTGTATCTGCAATTCCAATAAATTCCCAAAAATCTAAGAAAAAATAGCTCTTTTTGTTGGTTTTTTCACTTATTCTGCCTTTAAAGTGAAGATAACCATCTGCTTATTGTCAAATATGTACAAACGGGCGTTCCCATAATCATCAGGACGGTGAACAATAAAGAGGAAAAATGCTGAAATTCTCCAAATGACGCAGGCTCATGGATACGACTGCTGAAAAATGACTTTGAGAAGAAACTTTTCTGTCTGTCAGAGACGCTCTGAAAAGGCAGCTACAGATGTTCGTGCACTGGCGACGATAAAAAAAAAAAAGCCAAAATTGTCAGAGAAATTAATAATAACTAATTCATCATTATTCCGCGGCACAATTATCGCCTTTGTGTCTTTGATTAGACACAATTTCCCATTAATGCTTTTGTTTTACCTTTCTTCTAATTGTAGTTAATCATGTCAACCGCAGGAGAGCGTCGCATGTTTCTTTTGTCGTCATTTCATGTCGTTAGCGTCGAATCTGCATCTTTAATTTGTTGATTAAGCCTTAAAGGAGGGACGAGGGCTGTGATCTCTCCCGCGCTAATTACGTCTGAAGGATCAATGATTCGGTAATGACACAAATATGAGACGTTGCTTTTGTAGATTTAGGAAGCGCGGAAACACTCTCCTCGTCCTCTTGGGTTTTTAAAGAATAGTTAGCAGTGTTATGAATATTCATGTGAAATCAAACCTCGTGGAACAATTAGAAGAATTAACAGGGAAAACACACATGATTGAGATATGTGTACAGTTTTAAAAAAAAAAAAATTAATTTAGGGACTGGTGAGAAACAGGTGCGTCTACTGTAGGTGACGTTTTGCGTGAAATGGAAATAAAGGAAAACTGCCAAATAATGAGATGTTATTCAGATTACACCTGGTTCCAAGAAGGAAAATTAAGAAGTAATGCAGCTATATGAATATGTTCTTTGACTTTTGTTTTGTTATGAATGGTATAAACACAAATATTTGCTCCTTCAGTTCCTCACATTTATGTCTGTGTTTAAAGAAAAACAGAAAATGGGCAGTTTAGGTCTGAAAATGAGTTCGAATAATTCAAGACAATGTCATTTATGTCAGCAACACAATCAGGAAAATATAGAAGCACAGGAATTCAGGGTGTGACTAAAACAATTAGAAAACAGTGTGAGTTGAAGCAGGTCATTTAAATCCTGATTTGGTACAAAAAAAGCAGTTTGGTGCTTTAGGAGTGAAAACAGGCTGAGGGTCACCAGCTCCATAAATGCTTAAAAATGGTGTTAAGCAAAGAAAGACGGAATAAGAAGAGCACTTTGACCTCGAAGTTTTGATTTTGCGACGTGTGGGTAACTATTGGTGGTTTCTTGTGTGTGCAGCTTCGTAGGTTGATCGTTGAAATTAAATTTGTTGTTTCTGGAGGCCATTGTATTTATTTGTAGGAAAGCGTTTGGGCCTAAAAAACAGGTTTTGATCTTTAGTTCTATAATGCGATACTTATTTCTTATTTAAAATCTACAAAGGTTTGAATTTTGAGAGTGTTTAAACGAGAGAAATGTGAGAAAATGTAAATTCCTGTCTGAGAATAGTGCGTAAAGTGTGCGGTGAGGGGTTTTACAGCCTTAAAACAAATACGCTGGTGCCCCAGTTAATCATGCATCAGCCGGAGCGAGTTTGTCCATAGGAATCTACTTCGCGGATTTCACCTATGGCGGGTTATTTTTAGAACGTAACACCTGCAGTAAGCAAGGGACCACTGAATATTATTTACAACAGCAGTTTGTATGTATGTAATATGATGTATGATGTGTGTTAGAGGAAGTAGACGTTCGGTGCCAGATGTTATTGTTAGTGTACTGCATGATGCGTTCAGTGGTTTGTGTGGTTAGCAGAGTGATGGCTCGTAGGAGGAAACAGTTTTGTGTCTGGCTGTGCTGGCGTACAATGTTCGGTGCTGCCTTCCAGAGGGGAGGAGTGTGAAAATGTTTTGTCTGGGATGTGATTTTTACCCCTCAGCCTCGAGGCTAACGGGGTGTTGTTGTCACCCGGGCAGGTGGGCGACTGGACGTCAACATCTAACTCGTGAATGTGATAACTCCAGAAAGATGTAATGCAGGCTAGCCAACCTGACGCCATAAATGTATCTGTCAAATATCTTGGTCAAGTTCAAATTTCAGTGACCTTGACCTCAAGGTCAGAGTCAGAGGCTAACTTTTATTAAAAAAAAAAAAACAAATTCAAATCAAATTCATGTGTCACATACCTCTGCCGGAAATGTGGTATTTATGCAAAGTGTGGTGACCTTGCCCTGAAGGTCAAGGTCAGAGGTCAAGTTTTGCAAAATCATTCTGCAGGCTATAACTTGAAGGGAGATGCATAGCATTTTTTTTTGTTTTGGGTCATTTTGCTGATAATTTTGTTCAATTTTTCCCCACATCCTCTAGTCTGAAGGTGTATTGTTGTTGCCCCGCTGTCAGGTGTCAAACTTTGGTTTGTTGAAGCGATAACTGTTGAATGGAAAGACCCAGGGTCACAGAAACTTACACCAAATGTGTATGAGGTCAAGATCTCGATCAAGTTGGAAAACGGGTGACCTTGGACTTGAGATAAGGTCAAAGTTTAAATGATATAATTTTCTTGTTAGCATAAATACCCATGGATGGAGAGGCCAAGGGTCACCAAACATACAACACAGGTGTAGTTGAATTCCTGACTTGGAAGGAGGCTGAGGGGTATCCCTGGGATCTGCTAGAATTTTTTTTCTATTCAGTTGTATTTGTATTATGCCAGTCATAATCCAAGATTATCTCAACGCACTTCACAATTCAAGGCTGAAATCTCAGGACTATACAGACAGCAAACCCAACAGAACCTCAGAGAGCAAGTCTAGAATCTCAGAGAGCAAGCCTGGGGAACCTCCAAGAACAAGCCTAGAGAACCTCCAAGAGCAAGCCTAGGGAAGCTCTGAGAGCAAACCTAGGGAACCTCCAAGAGCAAGCCTAGAGAACCTCCAAAAGCCAGCCTGGGGAACCTCCAAGAACAAGCCTAGAGAACCTCCGAGAGCAAGCCTAGGGAAGCTCCGAGAGCAAACCTAGGGAACCTCCAAGAGCAAGCCTAGAGAACCTCCAAGAGCAAGCCTAGGGATCCTCCAAAAGCAAGCCCAGGGAACCTCCAAGAGCAAGCCCAGGGAACCTCCAAGAGAAAACCTAGGGAAGCTCCGAGAACAAGCCTACTGATGGGTCTGCAGCGATGTTTACTGTCAGTTTACTGATTCTGGAAGTGTATAAGTCCTGAATAGAGGCCAGTTTGGTAACTGTGATCCTCTCTCCAGTCCTGATTATCTGTTCCAGTCTGTTTCTGTCATTTTTGGTGGCTGAACCAAGCAAGACGATCACGTAGTCGCAGAGACTAGATGACTGCGTTGTAAAACTGGATCAGCAGCTCCTGAGGCATTTAGGTTGATTTGTTACCCCAAATAGCCTGAAGGTGTGAATATTAGTGTGATTGCCTCTACATGTCAGTCCTGCAGTGAACTGACACCTTATGCAGGGTGTACCCCAACGCCGCCCCGGGTTCCAGATGAATGCACCCATGTGAAGTAGATTCTCCCAGTGGCCATTCACCGGCGCCATTTTCCTCAGTGATAAATGGTGCTTTAACCACGGCAGGGCTCCATTGCAGTTTCTATTTTTGAACCAGCCAGAGTGTTCCAAATGGACAAAAATTGGTTTGAAACCCAAAATATTGGTTCTTCCTCACAAATCATGACATCATCAGTGGGCGTGTCACATTCTACGTTGTGAAGCTGTGTTGTGTTTACTTCACACGGAGCAACTGGACTCCACTTAAACTGGTGTGAAGACGGGCTTGTTCACCAAAAAGCTCCGAGGCTCTGAGAGTCCAGAACGGAGGTGGAACCAGAACCGTGTCCGACTGGAAGCAGTGAAAGAGATGTCTGTTAAACTGCTGACAGGACACCTACAGCTGCAAAATAGGTGAAAAACCACTCTTTTTATGATGTGCTTTTATGACACGGAGGTTTGAAATGTTTTAAATCATCCAAATGTTCAAAAAAAAAAGGTTTTAAAATCTGTGAGGTCACCTGCACGGCACATGTGCACAGCCGTGTTAGTGAGCATGTGCAGTGCGCCACCTCCAGGGAGCAGCTTTCCATACCTTACATGCCATGATGTTTCGTTCATTTTTGTTAATTTACTTGTTTATTTTGATCATTTTTGCTCATTTTCATTTGTACTTTGTTCACTTTGTGGGTAATTTTGATTATTTGTGTTAATTCACTTGGTCATTTTGTTCATTTTTATTCATTTATCTGATTATTATTGTTCATTTTTGTTCATTTTGATTAATTCACTTGTTTATTTTAATGAATTTTGCTCAGTTTCCTGTATACTTTGTTAATTTTGTGGGGCATTTTGATCATTTGTCTTAATCCAAGTGATCATTCTGTTTGTTTTTGTTACATTTTGTTAATTTATTTGATTATTATTGTACCTTTTTGTTCATCTTGGTTGATTTACTTGGTTATTTAGATCATTTGTTCTCATTTTCTGTCTTTGTTCATTTTGTAAGGTATTTTTCTGATTTTTCTTAATCCACTTGATCTTTTTGTTCAACTTTGTGAATTTATTTTGTTAATTTTTGGGATTTTTTTTTCTCGTCTAGATTGTGCATTTTGTTTTTAATTTAATTCACTTGATGACTTTGTTTATTTTATCTTTCATCACTCATTTTGTTGACATTTGTTCAGTTATGTTGGTTATTTTTATCTTCTTTTTTATTTGATTATACTGATTTTATTTGATTTTATTTTGATTATGTCACAACTTGTCCCACCCTGACCCTCCGAATCAGAGGTCGGCAACCTTTACAATCTAAAGAGACATTTGGAAACAGGAAGTAAAAATACATGTGTTGGGAGCCACAAAAAAATATTTGAACCCATTATGTACCGCATAACATACGATGCACATTTTTGCTCATTTTAAAGGGTAATTTTTGTTCATTTTTTGTTCGTTTTTATGATTTTTTTTTTGTGATTATTTTAATTAATTTGATGGAATGTTTTATTATTTGCCTATTTTTTGTGAAAATGTTTCTTTTTCTTTATTTACTTGACTACTTTGTTCATTTTTTAAATTTATTTGATTCATTTTTGCTCAGGTACCTTAGTATATTTTACAGTTTTGTCCTAATCTGTCTAATTATTTTGCTTGTTTTTGTTCATATTCTTGGTTTTGGCTCATTCACTTGATTATGTTGTTAATTTTGTAGTTTATTTCCTTTATTCATTATCTGGTTCATATTTTGATTTACTATGCGTTATTCCAAGAGCCCTACGGGAGGGGCTAAAGATCCACATGTGGCCCCGGAGCCACAGATTGCGGACCCCCTGCTCCAGAGGATTAACAGGAAGGAAATCAACGAATAACACTTTTCAACAAGGAACAATCAACAACGAACCTCGGAAGAAAAAAAAAACTGGTTTCAGAGCGAAACCAGGCTCCTCTCGGTCACCTCCTGACCAGGCGCCACGCCAAGGCCATTTCCACCCACATTAGGCTCATGAAGGGGCTTAAATATGTGCCACCCCGCAGGAGACGAGCCGCCCTGGCATAAGCACATGACCAAAAAAAAAAAAATTACCAGCGCCCCATCTTGACAGCTCACTCCAATTACTGGCCTCGCTGTCTGACGGCCTGCATCTCATCCCGGAGCGCGTGACCCCCATCCAGCAGACCGCCACCGGTGGACGGGGAAATCTGCACGGGAGGGAAGCGCACACTCCTTTTCCACACAAACGAAAAGGGACGCTTTCCAAAAACGACGGTGGCCAATCAGAGAGTTCCCATCCAAAACGAGATCTTAGGCACTTGAAAACATTCCTGCTCACAAAAACAAGACTGGCATGGAAGTAAAGCACATTGCTGCAAATGAGTCATCGAAAAGACCGCTGTTTACAGAAAGGTTTTCGAAGAGTGAATCATCTGTGTTTTTAAAATATTGACAGATTAATTTTATGCAACAAAGTTTAGCCCAAATGGATAATCAGCATATTTATTTACTGGAAGGAATTAGTATTTTTTGTTTCTCCTTTAAGACTTAAAATAGAAAATAAATAATATTTTTGGCTGTGTGAGTGGAGATACAGGCGGAGAAGGCAGCTACTAAATAAGATGCACGGAGATAATAAATCCTTCGTTTTTAATAAGTGAACACGCCTGTGATTTACTGTTGTGGGGAAAAGATTTTAAACGTAAAAAGTGGACTATTAACATTAGGAAGAAACAGCAGGGTAAACAGTTGCGGTACTCAAGAACAAGTAGGCGTACTCCTAAAAATAAATCGCTCATAAACACTGAGGAACCTCCCAGTGTGGAATTTAGTACAGACCATTACTTTATATGATGTTCAAGCATATATGTATCTACAGGTTAAAATGATGTCAACTGTCATTAATATGGTCACATTTGGTAATTTACTAGTTTATTTTTTACTCATTTTCCTTCTTATTTGAATGATTTTTGGTCAATTTTGTTGAGTGTTTTGCCTCATTTCTTAATTTCTTCTTCTTTTTTAAATTAATCCATTATTTTGTTTATTTCTTCGATCATATACCCATTTTTCTGCTTTTGGTTATTTATTTGATTGCTTTTGTTAGTATTTGCTCCCTTTTGCTCACAAAATCTCCACCACTTTTTTGTTTGTTTTTCCATACCTTGAATGATACCATAACTTGAAAAGATCTGAAGGGATATGGATGTCATTTTTAAGACCGGTTTATTCCGTTCTGTTCGTGATGGGGATCAATTTCTGGACCCGGAAGGTTTTTAAGGGCTCATCATTCATTCATCACTGGGAGACAGGGCCAAAGTCAACATTTGTACGTGTAACAACACAAATAACACCCAGAAAATTTAGCAAACAAACACCGGATAACACCATAATAGATTCTGTCAAATCACAAAGTCTGATCCAGATATGGACAATATTCCAGGTATTGTGATCCGTTATGCTTATACTTACAGGGATTGAGGAACACAGCTACTGTAAGGTAGCAAATAAAGCTATAGACATGAAACTGACACCAAATTATAGTAGAGAGTCTGCTGATTCAGTAATGTGTCCACATTTTGACATATCTTTGACATTTACAGAGCTAGATCCAGAAGAAAACCGAGATTATGGAAATATTATTAATGATATGTATGTGATTCCAAATGCTAATGTTAGGTTTTCACGGTCAAAGAATCCAATAATGAAGGTCAAATAAATTTAAGAATATTGCTTTACCATTAGTTTGCTATAATGGTAGGTTTTCACTATGAAGAGAAGCCCAGCTGCCTTGGTGGAGGTCCGTGCTCTCTGAGTGCTCTGTAGTTTAGTATAAAACACAACACATTACAGTGTATTAAAATAAACGTAAAAGCAGTTTACTGGTGAGGCCCGGGCCTGGGGACACGATGCAAGCTTATGTTTTCAGCGGAGTCGGAGCGTCTGTGGCGTCTCTGCTGGCCTCTCTGGGAGGACGGTCGTGGACGTGACTCATAATTTAAAAGTACAGATGAGCCCACTGGCTTTCTGTGGATGCTGATACACCATGGCACCCAGAGGAAGAATTAACCTCTTTATTTTTGGTTTGTGTTTGGAGTCCTTGTTCAGAAGGTTTGCACATGGTGTCTGAGCGCATCGTTCTGCAGATCTGAGCTTTGGGGACGTTGAGCAGCTGTGCGTCAGCTGCAAAAAGGACTTTGTTCAGTGTGTTTTTGGTGAAATAGAGGCTCTGCTGCAGTTCCATGTCTTCATTCATTTCATATTTGTGACTAAGACTTCCATGTACTCCTTCTAAAGAAGACATATTTTACCCCTTTTTTAATATTTTAATTCCTACATGTCCCAAGAATGTGTATTTCAAGTTTCAGCTCAAGATGCAATAGATCCTTCATTCCATCACATACACAAACTCTACGTATTCACCCTTGTATCAAACTGGCTGTTTGACCTGTTTTGCCTCAAATGCAAATGAGCTGCTGACCACAACCTTTCCTGTCTATATCATGGATACCACCATGTAGACACCATAGCACATCATCCAGGGATATGAAGATGATTGTGGTGATTCTGGTGGGTTTAGGCTGAATAAATGAATGATTTATTTTGGTTACATAAAAATATGCATACGATTTTTAATACATCTTTTTAACAATCTTCTGGAGTTTCTAACCATTCCGAACAAATTAACAATATGTACAGTACATATTAGATAACGTTACATTAACACGAACACCGTGTTCAAACATAAGGGTCTCCATATGTGCACTTGGTACCAGGACACCCTAGGTTGCAGTACAATGATTGACTTTGTGGTTGTATCATTGGACTTGCGGCCATATGTCTTGGACATGCGGGTCAAGAAAGGGGTAGCGCTATCGACTGATCACCACCTGTGGTGGTGAGCTGAGTCCTATGGGGGGGTGGGGGAGTACTGGAGTCCTCTGTGAGAAAGAGCTTCAACTCCCACCTCCAGCAGAGCTTTGACCACTCCCCGGGGGAGGCAGGGGATGTTGAGTCCAAGTGGGCCTTGTTCTGTGCCTCCATTGTAGAGGTGGCTGATCAGAGCTGTGGCCATAAGGTGGTTGGTGCCTGTTGCGGCAGCAACCCTCGTATCCGTTGGTGGACACTGGTGGTGAGGGATGCCGTCAAGCTGAAGGAGTCTTATCAGGCCCCCTTGGCCCGTTGGACTCCCAAGGCAGCTGATGGGTACCAACAGGCCAAGCAGAACACAGCTTCAACAGTCACCAAGGCAAAAACTTAGGCATGGGATGAGTTTGGTCAGGTCATGGAGAATGACTTCCAGACTGCCTTGAGGAAATTCTGTTCCACCATCTGGCAGCTCAGGAGGGGGGAGCAGTGCACCATTAATGCTGTGTATGGTAGGGGCAGTGTGTTGCTGGCCTCAACTACAGACATTGTGGATCAGTGGAGGGAATACTTTGAGGAACTCCTCAATCCCACCAGCATGCCTTCCTTTGAGGAAGCAGAGCCTGGGGACTCTGAGGTGGGTTCTCCTATATCTGGGGCTGATGTTGCCGAGGTGGTCAAAAAACTCCTTGATGCCAAGGCCGTGGGGGTGGATGAGATCTGCCCGGAGTACATCAAGGCTCTGGATACTGTGGGGCTGTCCTGACTGACACACCTCTGCAACATCGTATGGACATTGTGGGCAGTGCCTCTGGATTGGCAGACCGGGGTGGTGGTTCCCATCTTTAAGAAGGGGGACCAGAGGGTATGTTCCAACTATAGGGGGATCACTCTCCTTAGCCTCCCTGGTAAGGTCTATTCCAGGGTGCTGGAGAGGAAAATCTGTCGGATAGTTGAATGTCAGATTCAGGATGGATTCAGTGTGGTTTTCATTCTGGCCATGGAATGGTGGACTAGCTCTACACTCTGAGCAGGGTCCTGGAGGGTGCATTAGAGTTTGCCCAACCAGTCTACATGTGTTTTGTGGATCTGGAGAAGGCATTTGACTGTGTCCCTCGGGGAGTTCTGTGGGGAGTGCTCCAGGAATATGGGGTGCCGGACGCACTAATAAGGGCTCTTGAGTCCCTGTACAACTGGTGTCGGAGCGTGGTCTGCATTGTTGGCAGTCAGACTTGTTTCCAGTGAGGGTTGGACTCCACCTTGGCTGCCCTTTCTCACCAATTCTGTTCATAATCTTTATGGGGCCTTGGAGGGACTATGGTCCTCGGCTGGCCTGGGACCGCCTCGGGGTGCCCCCAGAAGAGCTGGATGAAGTAGCTGGGGAGAGGGAAGTCTGGGATTCCCTGCTCAAACTGCTGCAACTGTGACTTGACAACACGAAGAAGCTTTAAAAGATGGATGTGTGGATGGATATTAACACCATCGCAAAAGCATTTTGCATTATAAACCTTCAGTATTTTACATTTGCATTTTTTTGAAAATCGATTGAGAGCTGCACAATTTCAAATCACTCATTTTTTCCCACAGTTTTAACAGAAACACATCTCTATTTTACATTTATTCGCACATCACACATTTCAAAAACACGCAGCCCTCTAAAAGGATTTTAATAGTTTAAGTTTAAGAAAATCTTTATTTAAAGAAAGCACAACGGCTTTTATTTTTAACCAGTATTTCCAGTGATTTTAAATATGTGATATCTACACTTTTTAAGGTGCCCTCGCCTATAAATAATGGATTTGTGGATTCATAATAAGCTTCATTAACTGTTCTAATAGCTGTAATAGCTTTTTTAGTTGAATTATTGGGTTGTTACAGTTTTGGTGACGTTTAACACATTGAGACTTTTAACTTTCATTTTATGCCATAATAGTTACTTTTTGTTAGCAGGTAGCAATGAATAATTCAGATTAAACACTAAGCCATTCATGTTAATTGTCACAACACTGTTTGAGGCACATTGACAATGAAATTTAGCACAATGACAAGTTTTTTTTAACCTCTATTTTATGCTAAAATAGTTTGTATTTGTGAAATTAAACACTAAACTTCCCATGTTTGGCACTCTAGCTTCCCCATGGCACATCGTTGCAACACGCACACCTGAAGGGCGTGTAGGTATTAAAATTCGACAGGAGGCTGGCACGTTGCTATCTTCTGCACAAAAACACAGCTCTGCTAGTGATTGACAAAAAAACACTATTTGTGCCTTTTTACTTTTATTTTCTGCTAAATTTGATTGTCTGTCTCCGTACATTGCATTGAACATTTCAAATCAAACACTAAAGATCCCACTTTAATTTTGACTCTACTGTATTTGAGGCAATTTAACAGTGAAGTTCAACACAGTGAAGGAGTATTTTTACTTCAGTTTTATGCTAAAATGATTTTTTTCAGCAGGTTGCATTGAATATTTCAAATTCACCTCAAAACATCTTTATTTTGACACCACTATTTGAGGCATTTTGATTGTGATATTTAATACAGTGAAGAGTATTTTTAACTTTATTTTCTGCTAAAATAGACAGATATATTAAATTAAACACAAAACATCACACTTTAATTTTGACATCACTATTTGAAGCATTTTGACAAAGAAATTTAACACTTTGACAAGTATTCTTACCTCCATTTTATGTTGAGATAGTTTGCTTTTGTTAGTAAATTGCATTAAATATTTCATATTAACGGCGACACGATGGTGCAGTGGGTAGCACTCGTGCCTCACAGCTAGAAGGTCCTGGGTTCGATCCCAACACCGGGTGGTGGGGCCTTT
>JAQQAE010004804.1:0-18335 GCA_029823295.1 Pseudamia nigra | reverse complement strand
CCCCACCCCCCCCACACTGGCACCAAAGGGGGTCTCGTTACAACCAAATCAAAGAGCAAGAGAGAACAAGCCTCATATTGTTCTGATTGTGTTTACTTACACTACAACATTAAAACCCGACAATCTGAAGGTACAGTATAAGACAGACAGTTTTGATTTTCACATGAATCCAAACACAGAACCTCATACTAGCATTTTTACATTTAGACAGTACAAATGAAACAGGAAGGTTTACGGCTATGCAATACAATTGACTGATCACTTTAAGACAGACTATACATGTTGCAATGGGCACTTTCAGGAGAAAACAGGCTCGAAGAAAAAGAGAAGCAAGGTCCCATCCAGGGTTTTTTATTGAAGTAACATCAAACCTGCATGTTGAGGTAAGCATGTCACTGGGGAATACTAAGGAAGCGATTCCCTTTAAAAAGGACTCCCTTAACCATATCCCCACTCACTTTGTAATTCGCCTTGACAGTAAATCAATTCTCAAGCCTGGCCCCTTGGACTCCTCCAACCCTAGGTCCTCCTCTCTCAACATTCCTGCACACATGAATCACTCCAACTCCTGGCTTCCAGAAGGCATTTCCTGCCCGGCCCTCTCTCTCTCTCTTTTTCTCTCTCTCACTCACTTTCTCTGTCTCTCTCTCTGTCTTTCTCTCTTGCTCTCTCACTCTTTCTCTGTCTGACTCCTTTTGCTGGAACCTGGGCAGGAACCCGGCTGAGCTTTGATTTGGACCCAGAGGGAGAGAGGGAGGAGAGCTCAGCTTAGCACAGGGTCCTGGCTCTGGGACTGCTGCGAGAGACACGGAGACTCGGGATGTGTTGGGAGATGCCTGCACACCCAAACAGGGATTTAGTGCTTTATCCTTCAAATTGCAATATGAGCAGCAGACCATATTCCAATGGCAATATCACTCCCAGTGCAAAAGTCTGCCCTGAGGGAGCATCCTCTATTAGGATTTAAGTATACTTTCTCTCTCGCACAGATGTTCATTATTTCAGTGCTGAGACCACTTCATATTGAACATCATCATGTAAGAACAACATATTATATAGTGTTTTAAATTATTTAATTAACACGCTGTAAGGACTGCATGATAACTTTAAATGTTGAAGTGGATAGAAGAGCATTCAAATGTTGTATGGCAAAAATGTACATAATGGTAACATAAGTTAGCTCTTCAAAGCTGTACACCTGTTCAACCCCTATAGAAATCACCCTGGATGCTAAATCCACAGTATATATATATACATGCAACTGTTTGAGCAGACTCGAGACGAGCAAAGCAGCTTTAAAAAAATGGTCTAAATTATTGTCTTCTTATTATATACACAAAAGTGAAACGTACATATTTTACAGAGATCACTACACAAAGATCACAAACAGAGTCTTAGAGAATGGGATGTGCAAGGCTGCAGCTGAGTGTGAAGGGGTTGTATGTTGTGACAGGGAGAGCTGGCCTACTGTGCAAGAGCTGCTATGTGTGTAAATGCACGTATCTGTAGAGACTTGTTTGTCTGCGAATGTACGAGTGTGTGATCTTATCCTCTTCCTTTCTTAGATCATGGCTCTTATCACCAGTCTCCCTTTGACCTGGTGAAGGTAGGTGCTCTGCTCTGACTCTAAACTCTGATTGGTCATGGCCTCATCTTCGCTATCAGCTGGTTCCTCCTTAACCTTGATGACCCCACAGTGAGCCTCAGGGAGCTCGCTACTGGAGCCACTGCTGCTGCTGCTGCTACTGCTGAGAGTGTGCTTCCGGATGACTCCTCCAGGGGGCAGCCTGTCCTCCTGCATGCGCTCAGTCTGCTCTCTGTGCAGCTCCTCCTGCTCTTCTTCTGATTCCTGCAGGTGTGCACTGGGCTGACGTAACTGCTCAATGGACTTGGACAACAGCTGTAAAACACATTGGCTCCATATTAGTAATGATATCCTGCAGCCACATTAGAGGTTATACTTTTATTAAGGAGTAGTAGAGATATCAGTTTGAGGTTTCTGTTATGCAATTTAAAGTAAAATGCATGCAAAACATTAGGCTTTATTTGAAACATAATAGAAAAGCAGTATGTGCCATAACCAGTCTGACATGCTTTAATAAATGTTTTCTTGTTAGCTCTGAAATAAAAGCGGTACAAATATGAGTATGGACAGTGTGCCTACAGATTTTCAACACCTCTGTGGTAAAATATTGAAATTCTCAATCAAACCAAACAATGTACAAACTGAAAAATGAAACAGAAACTCATTGTAACTCATTTTCAGTAGTTATATCAAATCATTCTATTATAATTTAGTCATATTTGCTACCACAAGCACAACTCATGTTATTTGTGTTGAAATTGGATCTAGATTAAGAAGGGGTGTGTTTGCTCATTTCTTTATTTATTTGGATCTTCACAGTAGCTAGTCTGACTCAGGTCCACAATTAAAATATAGTCTCTCTAAAAATAAAAGTAGTTTATCTTAACTAGAAACAACCAAAAGTGATACCTGCATAAAAACAGTCAAGTTAGATGACATACTGTAAATAAAGGAAAAAGTAATGTGAGGTCATGCTTTGCTGAGTGATGTTTTGTCTCTTTAATCTGCCCTGACATGACGACTCTTCCACAAGGGGGCTCCAAGATCAGAAGTGAAACGAGGCTAAGCCTTGACAGCCGGCATCCAGCATTACTGTCTGCAGAATGTAGGCCTTATATAAATACTCCATCAGCTATAGGAATTAGCCTCTTTAGTTAGGCATTAGCAAACAGTGTTCATACCTCTTTTTAAAATCCCTAAGCTCTTGTAAATTTCCATTAGTGCCCCCTACTGTTGCATACACTGAAGGGCGTTTAAAAACAACCGCAGACAAGCCTGTGCTAGGAAATTAATTAGGGCAATGTTTCGGAGATCCCACTCAGTAAACACTGAGGGCTCATCCCTGATTAGAGGCCATTTATAACCTCCACTTAACCAGGCTTTACTCGCGATCTCATTGGCCTGAGTGATCAGTGCAGCGCTTCTTCACGCGTTTCGAGACAAGATGCCACTGTTATTTCAAAGCTCTTTGCAAATCAAAAAACTTCTCAGAGCACACTTCGGCTGATTCTAAGTACTCTTCAGATGATAAAGCTAATTTACGCTGCTTCGCAATGACACATGCTCGTAATTTTTCATGTTACAGAGTGAACTGAGGACAACTTGCTGTAAAACTCCATTTGTACTGTACAACTCAACAACAGTTTGTAGCGTTTTGTCCATTTTATTACCTCTCTGTAAGTAATGCTGGATGGTTCCCAGGGCTCTTTCAGGGCCCAGCTTTGGGACACATCAGTATGTGAGCTCACACAATGCTGCCTTTCACAGTGTCTGCCATCTAACACACGTCCCTCACCAGAATAATTACACTCTGTGTATAGCGAGGTCACCTCGGCCAGCTCACAGAAACACAAATATTGCCACAGAGGAACAAAATGTATTCTGAGCACTTTTTCCTTCATTTGAACTTAGCAGACTTGAATTTCACAGAGTTAGCATGTGAACGGCACTGATGCCTTAAGCTATGATAACAGAATTAGTGCAGGGGAAGCATTTCTTCCCCATTTGAAGTCAGGCTGAAGTTCTTTGCTTTGCAGAAATAACACTAGGATTCCAGAGAAGGAACAGACTAGGACCTGACACTGTAAACTTGAGCCACCACATTTGCTTTTACAAAATGCTAAAAATAGAGCTGCATTTGTGTGTTTAAAATGATTAAATCAGACTCCCTGCAGCAAAATAAGACCTCACGAGACCTTAAAAGGAATACAGAATGTTGCACAAATCAATCTGAAAGTCAAAATTCTCCCTTGTGATTTGAATATTGATAGAAGGCATAATACCTTGTTTATATGGACCTGCTGCTGGTACTGCTTCTGCTTCTCCAAGAAGTGCTGGTGTTGCTGCTGGATGACAAGTTGGGCCAGTGTGTTCTGGGGCAGCGGCGCCGACTGGGTCCTGTTCAAGGGCCGGTGTTTAGGTAGTTTGGGCCGACTACTGGAAGGCCGATCCTTCATGGCCAGGGGGGACTGAGGGTGGGACGGCATGGAGCCCGGACCTTAACAAAGGGAGATGAGAATGCTTAGCAGGTGTCTGTGAGTGAAATGATATTGCACGTGTTATGAATTGGTTAGTTAATATGATGTGTAAGAGTAACATTATGACTTACCAGAGGAGAGCATTTTCTGCTGCCTCATCTGTTCCTTCTGGAGGAGGTGCTGGAGAAGAGCCTGATGACTGGGGCTCACCTTTGACTCCAGAGCTGTCTGAAGGGGCACAGGACCCAGCAGATGGCCTGGCAGCCCATGCTTGATTTCAGTTGATCTGTCTTTCAAACCCATGGCAGCCTGAAAGATAAGAAAAAGAATCAAGACTTGGTCTTTAATTTAAACTACCCATACTGTGCACTGAGGATGGTAGCAATGTAGTTACAACTACGTATATCTAATCATTCTAATAATCAGAATTAAATAATGTGGATTGTTCTTTTTGAATAGAAATGATCTTGCATTTGCAAATCAGAGATCAGGCAACTCTGGAATCATAAAGCATCAATGGAAAGGAGGTGCTGCAGCTGTGGAACAGGCCTCCTTGGAATGTGCCAAAGAACTAAAAGATGATATATCATGTGCTCTTTTATCGGGAATTGCACTTGAATGGACTTGGGCTTTTTAAAAGCTGTGATAAATGAGGTAATAGGGGAAGATAAGAGCATGCCTGACACAAGACACTGCAGAACAATATTTATCTAAAGATGATAAAATCATATGGAGCCATAGGTCTGTGTTCATGTGTAGGACCTACACAGCCACTGATGACAGGCATTTCTACCAAGCAAAAACGTGCCATGACTGAATCAGTAAAAAGATACACAATACTTTGTTTCATTTAAAGCAAGCAGGTTATCTGGGGATATCTGCAAACATTTGTACTTACGCTGATGGGTGAGGATGCAGTTGAAAGGCCCAAGGAGATGTTAGGTAAGGAGGGAGATGTGTATAAACTTAGCATGGACACAGAGCCCTCAGGTCGAAATAATCTCGGCTGTGAAGGCCATCGCTGTATCAAACATGTGGGAGACAGAAAAATTTAGGAGGAGTTGACAGATTTAGAAATCCCAGTATGAACAATTAAAAAAAACAACAGCAAAAGTAGTGGCATAAACTTTAATGTACTATGAAGAACAACAGCCCTCCTTGTGGAAAACAGAAAAGTACGAGATTTTATGATGGACAATACAAAAGAGTAACAGGCAGAAAAAGTTTCCAAGAGTTTTTCAGAGTGGCACTGATGAGGACGAAACACAAAGCTCTAATAAAATATTGCAACCCTCCAAAGCTACCTCTCAGTTCTCTCCTCTAAGCCTGTTACGACTCCCCTGTCCCCACCCTCAGGCTACCCTCTCAGAGAACATCAGCACTGGGGCATACTTCCTGCACCCAGCAGAGCAGTGGACCAGCATGTGGTTTAGAAACAGCCATGTTTATCCTTCCAACCCCTACCAGTACTCAGTGATCTGTATGTGGATATCCGGCCCATATTTGACCCGAGGGACCCGTTCCCTCTGAAAAAGGATACCTAATGTAACGGTCCACAAACATGTCTTGCTTTTGTAACAGGCATGCGGTCCACAGGCAGCCCCACAGTCCACCAATGACTTTCATGAGAGCCTCAGCTTTGGCTGATACAATAGCAATCCTGTGTGTTTATGTTGTTAGCATGTGGGTGTCTTTGGCTACCAGTGCCTGGGATATCAATTAAAATCCACAGTTTGTCTGGCTCTCTAAGCCCCAACCTCCAGCGCCATGTCAGGGTGTCTCACCCTTCCCTGTGTCACTGGAGGTCCCTGGGAGAGTAAACAACGATGGTTAAGGAAAACACAGCTGCTCTGCTAAGATTGTTCGTAGATGTGTCATATCTGCCACCCTCTATAATGGTCTGCTTTGTAGGCTTGGTCCAAGGGGAGCACTGATCGGTAACTCAGCCATGAATCTACTGGGAAACGCCTCAGAACTACTCAGCACAGGCGTGCAGCCAGGCCAGAGACAGAAATGCAGTGACAAGCCAAAAGCAACCTTAAAGCCAGTGTTTTGTTTAGTCTTAACAACATAAAACTGGATATCTGGGAGAAATAGGAGGAAAAGCATGTAGTATTTTTACTATTGGTGTGCTTTTATTTCTCTGCTTTATGTGTCACCTTTATGTGGACAAACGTAGGGGAATGGGACATGTGGGTCAAGCTGTGCCTCTTTAATGTCAGTGCCGGAAGCCATTTTCACTGGGGTGTAACAGACATGGGACAACTGGCTGTTTTTATGACTGCAAGCAAATGGGCCCTTGTGTCTGGCATAGAAGCATATTTTTGAAATACCAATTAATTGCGTCAGCATTATTAGTAGACATTTTGCTTCATTTTTGATGGATCATTAGCTTGGTTTCTAAAATTACCTCAGTTTTTGTGGTCGTAGGCAGAGATGAGGGTCCGTTTTCAGCCCCCAAGGCACTGGAGGCTCCAATGGGAGAGCTGGGGCCAGAGCCGGGGGCACTGTTAGTGGACGTTGAGTCTAAGGAACATGAAGGAGTTAGACACAGTATCCATAATCACACTCCACAGACAATAAACAGAGGCCTGGCATAACAGCTGCAACCTCAGAACAGTATAAGTATGATTACAATGCTCCATGATTTCCAAGTACAATTCAAAATGCTGGTAATAATGCAGGTCTCAAGTACCAGCACTATAATAAAGACATCGTTTTGCTTTCTGAGAACATGTTGACTAGATGACCACGTGTTCACAATCACAGGAAAGTATTAAATCTGTAAGCGGCTTTCATACCCATTATCTCCAAGGCTCTCTTCTTGTAAGGAGTCATGATATTGCCATCTCTTCTTTTAAGCATCGGGCTGCTCCTTCTCTCTGCTACTTTTTGTTTCAGTCTGGATCGTACCTTCAGGTTGGGCTCAGACGCTAAAAAAGAAAGCAACAGATTTTGAGTGAATCGTGTTAGTATTCTGACTTGTTTTATAGAGTCATATGGGATATTTCCACACAGCATAAGTGTAATAAACATTACGGAAAATAGTAAATCAAAAATAAAAGAAAACTGAAAGAAAATAAGAACGCTATAAAGCTATTAAAAATAAGCAGTGTTGTCACATTTCAACATGTAACATTCTCAGTTACAGTGAAATAAAGAGCCGGTTTCAGATAAATTAAATGAGTCAGGATCGGGCCCATTTCCACCTCATCTGGACTAAATTAAGTTGAGCAACACACCGGCTCTAAGTGAAATAGTCCGCTACCTGCCGCCCTGGTGACCACAGTCTGATACAGTAGCAACAGTTAAACTAACACAAAAACATGGCAGATGTTTCAAGCTCGCCCCACGCCCACTTTCTACTAATGCAAAACAGAGATACTCAAATACACAGTCTGAACACACTTCTGAGCCATACACACACACACACACACACACACACACTCAGCTTGGCCTGAACTGATCCAGACTCACAAATCAAATATGTTGCTGTTGATAGAAATACTGACATTTTTTTTTTCTTTACAAGACATAATGCTTTTACATTTTTCAGCTGGTCATAAAGAGTGATTTAAAGACATTTTTAAATAAGCATTTTTTAATCTTCTGATTGTTTGTGAACTCCATTTATTGAGGACAGAGTCGTCTTTCCAGAACTGACCAGATCTGCCTTATGTAAGACCATTTTCATATTCTTATCCGAGGGTGTGAGTGTGTCACATCAGATTCAACAGACACGTTTAATTTCAGAAAACTGTGTAAATGACCTGCATAAACACGATGAATGCCATCTGTGCCACCAGCTGTGTCAAACACATGTCAAATAACTGGGTTTTCAAAGTCAAACTTATTCTTAAACAGGTCTGGACTCATAAACCATAAGAGCAGAGGTGAGTAGTACTCAAGTACTTTTCCTACTTTACATGTATTTGAGTAGGTTTTTCAAATAAATTTACTTCTGAGAGTAGTTGTTTTGCAGAATACTTTTTACTCTTAGTTCCATTTGTGATGAATAAAGCACTTCTGCTCAGTTATATCTAGCTGAATGAGTAGGAGTAAAGGTTGAGATGTAAAAAAAAATAAGTTACATTTTAAAAATCAACAAAATAACTAAATTAACAATAGATGAATAAGCTAAGCAAAATGTGAGCAAAAATTTAGAAGAATAAGAAAAATTTAACACATGAGCAAAATATTCCAGTAAATTATCAAAATAACATAAGCAAAAATTAACAAAATGAGCAAAAATAAACAAAATATCAAGGAAATTAGCAAAAATGTTTAAAAGTTAACAAAAATGAAGAACATAATCAACAAAAACTGAACAAAAGCAAAAATAAGCAACAAAATGAGTGAAAGGGAACAAATTAAGGAACAATATTGGCAATAAAGTTAACAAAATTAAATGCAGTTTAACAAATGAAAAAAATAACCAACAACTGAACAAAAATCAACAAACTAAGCAACAGAAAGATCAAGAAGAATCAAGAAAAACAACAACAGTAGCTGTTTGAATGCAATATATTAGACTGTAATGAATTCAGCGTTATGAAGTTACTCATCACTAGTTATTTTTTATGAAATGCTATCTTACATTTATTCAAGTACTCGTATTAGTGAGTACTTCTACTTCTACTTGAATCATTATCATAGTAAAGTAAAAACGCTCTTACCTGAGTACTGTTTCTGTTTGCTCTACCCAAATCACTCATATGCAGCTTTTAGGTACAATTGTTACTAAGTGGTTTGTGCACGATTGAAGTATATAAAGCCAGGAAACAAAAATAACACATAAATTATATAATGTGATAAATAAGGTCGTGCAACAAAGTTTCATTTGATCCATTGTTGTCTTTTTATGTATTTGTTTCATTAACTGTTGCTGACTGTTGGCATAACCAGGATGAAACACTGTGATGAGGAATGCAGATATGAATTGTTCTTCATTCAATCAATCAATCAATCAATCAATCAATCAACTTCACTGGTCTCACAAGGGGAGATTCACATTCCTACCCCTCTCACTGTGGTAATTAGAAGATAGGCCATATATGTATGTCTGTAGGTCTTAAACTGTGGAAAATTAACCTGCCTTTCCCGAACTTTTTGTCTTGTATCCTTTTTATTTCCATTTCATGCAATTTTTAATTTCAACTCTATAATTATATATCAGATGGAAACTTTGCACTTTTTACTCCATTACATTATTTCTGAATCAATCTCAGTTAAATGATTCTTATAGTTAACTACTTTTATTTGATGCAGTGCTATGCAGCTAATCAACCAAGCAGTATGGAAATTACAGCCTACAACAAGAATATGATCACACGCATATTGTAGTGATAAGACAATAATATAATATTCTATAATAATATAACACCTTGAAAAGAGCCATTATGCAAAATGTGTACTAGGCCCTATCTATAGTTCTGATAGTATAAAGTACATTTTGACAGAAATAATTCTGTACTTTTAGATAATTTTACTTGTAATATTTGTGTATCTAATAGTTCTACTTCTACTCAGTTAAAGGAACTATTTAAGGAGAATTTTTTTTCATTGGTCACTTAATCTCTGGTGCTGTACGCTGTGTTTCGACAACAAAAGAGCCATAAAAATATGATGTAAATGGTCATTTACAGCATGTTTTTCATATGTTCGTGTCCTAAGGGTAGACAAGATTTCTCTTTTTAATCATAAGCTGAAAAAGTCTGGAAAGAGACTTTTTGGAAAAACAAAGAAAAAACCCATGGCAGCTCATCAAAATCAGTTCAAGAATGAGCTCATCAAGGCGCTTACCTCTGTTGACAACAGAGACTAGGCAATATCTAGATAAGCATTTTCTAGCCTCATTAAACTAAAAAATGTTCACCAAAGGAAAAAACTATTAAAAGCTCAGATAATACAAATGAAATAAAATTGAATGAACACAAGGGAGCACATAATTTGAAAATATAAGCATCAGTTCTGCGCTTGCAGATGAACACTTCTGTGTGTAACTGCTGAGTCGTGTTCCTGTCCAGTCACTGTGACAGTGACTCACTAGGTCAACATGGTCTCATATGGACTTCCCATCAACCCTTTGGACACAGAATCCCACAGGCAGCATTACACAGTCAAATAAACAAGCAGAATAGATAAGCTGGTCCTTTGACTGAAAGCCAGAGCTCAAGGCTGTATGAAGTTATGTAAACCTTCTGTTACACAATAACCAACCTGTTTCAATGATTTAGTTCAGATCAATAATTAAAAAGGACCTTTTGCAATGTGTACAACATACAGCTATACATGGGGAAGTGGGGCTATGACGTGAGAGCGCTGCAGGAAGAGGAGGAAAGGGAGCGATGATGGGGGCACAGCTAGGAGAGTGGGCCAGATGCTGCTATTTCTGGCTTTTGTCAAAAGCAGCAAAACCCTCTTCCCTAATACGTGGCACAGACCTCTAATCCTGTGGGTGTGAGGTAGAATGAAAGAGAGCGAGGGAGGAAGACAGGAGGCAGGAGAGATAAATGGAGAGAAAACACTGTTGGGAGTCGTATGAATCTGCTGCCTTGATTGCTTTCTATTTTTACACACTGCTGCCACCAAGCTACGCATCCCAATTGGTCGCCACGGGAACGCCAGACCGCAGCATGGGAACAAACACTTTCTCACTGGTCTCCATGGAAAAAATGCCCCAGTGCACAGTGCAACAGGAGGTAATGATGGCAGCAGCACAGTATATGCTGAACACCTGGGTCACTTCTCTTTAGGCTTCTCAATTTAAGAAAATATACAGGATGCCTGCAATATACCGCAGTCATAAATCAATCTCCTTATTATATTTGAATGTAGTGCTCCAGGGCTCGTGGCTTTGCAAGTAAATGTGTTATATTATCTCCACTTAATCAGAATTTTAAGTCTGCTGTCACAGCACAGGCCAGTGTCCATTACACCATGAACCTGGACAGATGGCTGTGTGGAAAGCTCTCCTTAAAAAGCTGCTGTATAATGTGTGAGATCTGCACACATGAGGGTCTGCTATACATTTTGCCTGCCATTTCTGTGTAAACCGATGCTGAAAGAGTAGAACTAAAGCACATTGCTTGCTGTTTCTTGGTGTGATGTGTTTTATACATCACAGAAACACCATATTAGGTGTTTGGATAATGGTTTTTGACTTAGAAGAGTAGATACAGGTTCAAAAAGCGTTAATGTGAGGACCATATCCGGCTTAGGACCTTTGTTAAATGCCATCTCCCTTTCACTTCCTTTATTTCCTGACATTTCTCTAAGCTAATACAAGCATAAAACTCCCCCAGAAATGTGTGCAAGGATTAAAAAAGACCATTCTCAGAAGTTAGTGAGATTTACAGAGCATTTACTTTGAAATACTTTTTGTTACAGTTTTACCTATGTGGGATTATTTTTGAAAGTCTTTCCTGCACCTGCTGAATGCACACATTTGGTAACTGGGTCAAGACCAGGGAGGGTGTTGCACTTCTTACCGCTAAGCTGTAACTATTCTTGCCACAGACTATCGCGTGCCCTCGCCCCAGTCTATTCTAGCCCATGGAAATGAAACAAAGAGGATATAAACCAAGTAAACAACCACGTGAAAAACTTTAAACTACTTTGTGGGTTAGTGAAATAAAGCTGGGGTATTTAGGCAATCCAGTGTTTTAAGGCTGATGTAACTATTAATAGGATGAGTAAACAAGAGATTAAAACTGATTCTTTAATAGGGTATTTCCTATAGACTATTTCTATAGTGTAGTGAATGTAAGTCACATCAGATCTCAGATGTTGCATTTGCAGTTTCTTTAGAGTAAATGAAGCCTCAGTTCGGTCTTGTCTCTGAGGCTTTTAAAACCATGCAATCAAAATGTTACCTTGAAAAGAAGAGTATGTACTAGTTTGTTCCTACTACCAGGAAAAAAAATGTAAATGCACTACATATGCTTAAAAAATGAATATTTAATGCACTCTTCACTAAAGGTTTCGTAGGCAGGTATAGACTCACTGCCCTTGATTAATGGTAAACCAAAGCTTTCAGAATACGCTGCAGAGCCACATTATAAACTTCACTGTGACCCTCAAATTCACCCTCAGCCACAAGAAGATGATGCCTTGCCCTCAGGCCAAATGAAGCAGTGGGGAGTCGGACGCGGAGCACTGGAGTCATCTCCGCTTTGTTTTCAGAGAGCTATCTTTGCTTAAACAAACAGTGCTGTCGAGGTTCATCCTGTCTGTGCCAGTCTTAACCCTGCAACACCTGCCAATCAGCTATCGGTGACAGCCAGTAGCTCAGAGAACAACACTACCTTTGTGTGCCCCCCCTCCCCTTCGCGTGCCAAGCTCTCAGAGGACTTTAATGAAGACAGACAGGAAGTGGGGGAGGAAGGCCTGAGCAGGAAATGACCACATATAGATTCAGGAATCCAAAGGCCAAGAAATAGCTTTATCAGTGCAAGAGAGTTAGGCACCGAAGAGGGGGAGATGATTGAATGAAAGCATGAAAATGTGATGAGAGGCAGAGGGACTGAAATTTTACCCCTCTAGTTATTTGTTTAAAACTGCCTGTCTGTATTCAGGGCAAAAGGCAAACAATGCTACCATAAACAGTCTCTCTGTTATTTCTGAAAACGGTCTTCAACTAGTTATTACAACTGTGAGCTTTCTGGTTACCTTGCAGGTCTAAACTCATGTCCCACAGAGAAATATATACAGAGAGGAAGCATTTCTCCATCCCAAAGATGAAATGACTAAAAGCACATTACAAGAAATAAAAAATCCCGTGTGCCTTCATTTTTTTAAATTTTACAATACACAATTCAATTGCCTGATCTCTTAATTGTGTATATACATAACACGACAAGTCTGTAGTTAAATAACTCAACACCTATAATTGTTTTTCAATGTAATTAAAAGAGACACAAAAGGGAAAAGACCATAATGTAATTTGGTGACCTCACTGCCGAATTATGAAGTTTGAAGCCTGGCAAGCACTCGTGCCCGTGCAAACTAAGAGGCAGGAATTAGTTGTATTTGCACAACTGATCCCAAAGGGTTTCTCAAACTTTAAACTAACAAACCTGAGCTGCTTTCTGGTCTGAACCTGTGTGTTTTTTAAAAATTGTTTTTAAAACTATAACTCAGGAGAAATTATCTGCTTTAATTCTCCCATTTAAGGTTAAACCGTTCAAAGTGGCCCTGAAACTCAGTTTATTATTGTAACGTAAGGACACGTGCTTTTTGGGCAATAATTTCTGAATAAAAAACAGTAATTCCATGTTTTACTTGAAAAGTGGGTACATACAATTAAATGATGTTGCCTGTGTTCATCTGCTATGTGTTCCATAATAATCCAACCAGAGATAAAGAAGTTACTGTTGTGGCATGTGCCAGTCCTGATGGGAGTTTTAGTGCAGCGCCCTGGAGGAATGAGGAGGGGCAGGGGTCATAATGAGCCCAAATTAGCAGGTCATCTGCAACCTCAGGACATGCTCCATGAGTAGAACTAAACTTCTGATTGGTTTTGAGAGAGACTTTTGATTGACAAGGGTTAAAACTCAAGTAGGGTTAGTGAATTTCTAACAGTAACTTCAGTATGTTCACATTTAAATCACTTGTACTTACGGATTCCTTTATTTCTTTGTGCGTGTGCATCTCCTGTCTTTGGTGTTTGAGGGTATTTTTATATATTCAAAGGTGTGCGTTAAAGAGCATACCTGTCTTCCTCAAGGGGAAGTCGTCCTTGCTTTCTATAGGTGACAGCAGCGTGTACTGGCAGGTGGGGGATGTGCCGCCCAAGGGTGGAGAGCTTTGGTCCAGTGATGTGTGGTGAGAGGACCTGATCATGAGAAAACATCAAATCTGTCATATTTAATAGTTTACCACATCATGTCATGTCCACTGCCTATCAGTGTGGTCACAAGTAGTGTTATAACTATAGCTAAAACAAAAGAAAGCACTTACATGTACCAGAGTTTTGGATGGTGGATGAAAGAATGACTGGCTCCATTGGTCACAGGGTCCTTTGCTGATTTACTCAACAGAAACTCTTGGAGTTTCTGCTTTACCTCTGTACTGGCCACAGCACCTGTCAGACCAACAGACACAAGCCAACGGATTGGGGTTACCCTAGGGCAAATCGAAACATCACAACTTTACCATCTTTTAACTTTCCTCACTGTTTTTCCCTCTAGAGTTCAAAATGTACATTTTTTTACCTCCTCCAAAGAAGTTAGGCCTTTAAGAGTGTTTGTTCAGTTGCTAATAAAATACAATAGCTCAAAAATGTACATACATGATGAATGAATTTTGATGAATGTTTTTTTTGGATCTGTATGAAATGGAACAAAACAATTTGAAGGATGGAGCTAGGATTTTTTTTTAAAGATTCTTCACCATTATGAGTATGCTAGTAACTCCACAAATAATACCCTGAAAATTTTGCAAAAAAATACACAGCATCATTGCAGATTCTACCACATCAAGTCTGATCTGGATTCTGGCAACATTCTGGAGCTGTTGATCTAGAATACTTCCAAAAAGGGGGCACCGATTTGCCTTGGCAGAGGTCTGCGCTTTCCAAAGCTTTCTAGTTTCTTCTGTTACTGCTGATGGAGTTTGCCCCATCTTTCCAGGCAGCTGTAACATATGTAGGAAGATCTCCCCCTAGTGGTGTGTGAGCCCTGTATTAGTTTCAAACTGTTCAAGTGATACTGCAGAGAGATGTTCTTTCCCCATTGGAGGATTACAGTTGCAGGGCACAGTTTCAAATTACCTGACCTGACAAAGTTATAAATCTTGTCTATTATTAGCTATAAGGTAAAAACAGAATGAAACACTATATGGGAAGTTATTTTCATCCTGCTATTGAGAGACATTTTCTCCTAAATTGTAAGTCTATATGACATTGAATAAAATGTAATAGTTGCATGTCCTGACTAAGTACCAATTTATCATCACCACCATCATCATCATCATTATCATCATCATCATCATCATGAATATGACTGTTTTGTCACTTAGATGAGTGTTTAGCTAGTGCATCCAGCTGTTAAATCCCCATTTTTCTTGCATCTGACATAAATGATGAGTTTTCAGGGGGTCTCATGCTTGCGTATGCCCACGGCTCTTTACATCACTAATTTTTCCTCTGATGCAAAGGGGGTGGCAATGATGACGGTGTTGAGATCTTACTCTCTCTGGAGCGCTCCTTGCCCCTCAGGCTCAAGCTGGAAACATGCTGCTCTCGCCATTGCCGCTCCTGCTCCTTCTCCTGCTGGTTCTGCTGTTGTTGCTGCTGCTCCAGACGGCGCTCCTTTTCTGCAAGCTCCTGCTGCTGTTTCATAGCCTGGAGCTCCTGCTGAAGCTAAGAAACAAGCAGACCTCAAGTCAGTGTGAGGAGGCCACACATAAATATACTTTTGAAATGGTTGTGGCTTCAGCAACATTCTGCAGTTTCTACTTTGCTGTGTTTCTATTTTTCCGTACTTGCTGTACTCATCTGTAAAAATAAAATTCATGCTGTGTTGTAATGTGCTGCTTATGTTTTTGTTTCCATTTAGTTGGTTGTTTGTCTGTCCGTCTGTTAGCAGAATTACTGAAAAGCAGACCTGCTTTTTTATTTAAAAAAAATGAAGATTAATTGGAAAGGTAGGTCACTGGACAAGAAAGAAAAGAGAACCCAGAAAAGGGGTGGATCCCATGTTTAATTAAGTCATTTATTTACTTCTTTTTTTTTACTTTTTCTAACTGCACCCACTACTATTAGCTCCAACAAGTGTCCGTCTAGTTCTTTATGACATTGCATAACTGTGTCCTGCATTATAATGTTTTCCACTGACCTACACTATGCCATGCTGTGTTTTACACGACTGTGCCATTCTCCACAGACCAATACAGTGAATCGCTGACCTTGAGGTGTTCCTGGAGCTGAGCCTGGTGCTGACGGGTTAACTTCTCATGCTGCTTCTGGAACTCGCTGATTAGTAGCTGCTTCTGGATCTGCTGCTGCTTCTGAATAAGGAGAAGCTCCTGCTGTAGCTGCCTCTCCCACAGTCCGGGGTCTGAGCCTGGCCCGAGCATCCTTAGATCTGTGCGGAGGTCCAACGGAGACAAGGGCTCCACAGCCAACTGCACGTCTGGCTTAATGTCCACTATATGTTCAAAAAGAGAAGAGATTTGTCAGCCCTGATGACACTTTTTCTGCAGTTTACTGTGTATAATTTTTGTGTAAAGCTGGTGTTAATTGGGATAGGAAAATCAGGGTTAAAATAAAGATATTTAGTTTTTCAAATGAGAAAAAATAAGAGACGGAGAGAAAGGTCAGAAATGAGGAGCGCTGTTTCCTCCCGCGATCCGAAGAAACCTGCAATTATAATAGTTTCTATAAACAAACACAAAATCACATCCTACAGTGCAGAGTCTACAGGGATCAGCTGTAGAACAAGCTCAATGGACACTTGGCACGAAATGCTGAAGTGGTCATTTAAAGTATTTACATAAATCCTATCCTCCCTGTGTTTGATAAATAAATAAATGAAGAGAATTCTTCTCTATCTGCCTTTCGCTGCTGTTCTCACAGTAAATGATAAAGCAGTTTATGAGCCTGGTACTTGCGTGCGTTTGTAAATTCATGTTCCTGTGATCTTTCCGTTGTTTTTCTCATGTGCAGATGCTGCGGTGTGTTCATTGGTAAGAACTGCATTTGTCTTTGACAACTGCCTCCATTATAAGTAATTGCCAGATACAAAGTGAGAGGGCATCCCTTTGCTCTCCAGGCTCTTTATATAGCCTGTTCCACAGAGAAAATCGATTGCCAGTAAAGAACATAGAAGACAGGGCTTCTTCATCTTTCTATTCCGTGGAGGATGATCAGTGATTGCAGAGCATTTTTAATCTTTTATAGCCATCAGTATTATTTCATACTAACACAAGTTGAATAGTGAGCTATTTTCTTGAAAAAAAAAGTTAAATAAAAATCACACCTTTAATAAATCTTATAAAAGAAGAACATCGTTTTTAACAGTGTTTGAGTAGTGATTAAATAAAAGTAGCTTTAAATAAAATAGTTATGCTGATCATGATGTGACATTCACTGAAGGGTACACATAGTCCAGACTGCATAATGTCTCTTCCATTTTGAGACCAGAGAAATATTCAAACCTACTTAAAATTCCAGTGACTGGAGGGAGATTTGTTCAGTGCATTTATTGCCTTAATCTTCTCAAGGGTCACATATGAGGGAACAAATACATGTTACTACACCACCTGTTCATTGAAAACAAGAAACAAGTGCTGGTCCCATTATGCATTTACCCTCATAAATTATTAAAAGGCAAATAAAATATACTGTAGAACTGGCAGTAGAAGCAGTTTACAATAGACGTGCCCTCCTATTCACTATGCCATGAAACTCACTGGCGCTCATTTGTTTTGTCATGTAGCCTGTTTTTCATTGCCACCATTCTATGTGTATGCAGCACTGATGATTATAAATAGAAACATAAAAGCAAGTGGCGCAATCCTGGTCTGTGACAACCCCCACACCCTAGTATCCACCACCCTAACTTGCCGCTGCCATGGCAACGGTGGCGACGTAATTATGTCTCCCCATCCTGCAGATATCGAGTCTCACTGCATGTCATCTCCTGCCTACAGTGGCAATGTGACATGTTGACTATTATATCAGCTTTTCAGTTCTTATATAAGAAAGGAGTCCCCAGCAGAGAGGGACACAGAGGGAAAGCATTACAAAACCCTCCAACACAAACTCTGTAGAGATGCGGCGGCTAAGTGCTAACTTGTCTTAAAAAACACGTTCAAAGAGCGGAGACAGCTAACGGGGACTCCTGTGCTGTAATTTTTCCTATCTCTGTTCTAAAAATGGCTCCAATCAAATGACAGGAGAGGGCAACGTCTCAGCACGCACAGAGACCAGGCACCTGTAGAACAGACCCTTCTCTCCTGACAGGGAATATTAATCTTAGCTTGTAAGTACTTGACAAAGGACTCTTTTGTAGCAGGCGCTGTTCCAGGGACAGCAGTGAACCTGTGAACCATTGTAGAGCTCAAAGAGTCAGACAGCCTTAGTGCTACTTTCGTCTAATGGACCCAAATATAGCAACAAAAACACCTGCTGCCTGGGAGAATTCACCACTGTGATATCTAATTAATCTCATATTTCATTCTGTACCCTCACTGTGACTGGCATTAAAGATCTCCACTTTGATCAGCGCATCACACTGAGCCTCCACCAGAAAATCTCAGACAGTGGTTCA
>JAQQAE010004803.1:0-18335 GCA_029823295.1 Pseudamia nigra | reverse complement strand
GCAGACACAGTTTCTATAAAGCTAAGCGTGGGTAACTGTGATGGAGAAGCTGCAGAGGGACGGGTTAGGGTTTTATCACTCTGCAGCCTGGACTCGACTCTGGGTCATTTTATATGGCTAATAAATTCGGCCATATTTCTAGAGAGTAGAGCGGCTCCGTCCCAAGTGGGATGGATGCCGTCTCCAGCTAACAGCCCACGCTTTCCCCAGAAAGACTTCCAATTATCTATGAAGCCCACGTTGTTTTCTGGACACCATTTCGACAGCCAGCAGTTAAATGATGACATGCAGCTAAACATCTCATCACTGGTCAGATTGGGGAGAGGGCCTGAGTAAATGACGGTGTCCAACATAGTTTTTGCAAACTCACACACCGATGCCACACAAGTTTTAGTGACTTCCAATTGCCTCAATTGGGCGTCATTACCACCGACATGAATTACTATTTTACTGTATTTACGATTACCTGACGCCAGCAGTTTTAAATGTTTTAAAAAGATGAATCTTTACACCTTGATCTTTTAGTCATAATATTTACATACTGTAAGAGATGGAAATAGGAATCAATTCCCATTTTCTTTTGGATGCAAACCTTCCTGCTGCAAGATGGCACATTCAGTTTTTAAATGACCTGACCTTTACCTATTACAAACACTCACACACCCTTCACATATGATCCTGCCCTCACAAACAAGCCACCATTCATGTAGAATTAGGTGTTGGTGCACATACATCTTGGATATGAATGGTTGTGAACTGGAGCAGACAAACTGGCCTCTTTCATAGTATCAGTCAGTGGCCTTGTCTCTATTACATCACAGCTCTCTATCTCGGCCATGCTGTCATTACTCAAGGACCCCCTCATATATCCTCAGCCTGTGGTTGTTCCTCTTAACTGTCAGCTACTGTCAGCATTGTTGAAATGGCAGGTGGGCCCGTATTTCAAACTACAGTGAGGCTGGAGTTGCCACTTCAGGTTAGATGGTCTGTTGTAAGGGATGACAGCCTTGTTGAGATTGTTTCACAGCTGCTGTGAGGAAGTAAGAGAGATGTAAGAGAGATGTAAGAGAGAAGTGGAATGTTTTTCATAGTGTTCGTAGCAAGTGGAGAGATGCACCGACTTCTCACGGTAGTATGGTTAGGTGTTGCTTGTCAAAAATGACATTACTATGGAAATAGAGTATCAAGGTTAAGTTTCTTTCCAGCATTGACAATTTGGTTTTTTCATGTTTGTTATTTTCCAACATAACACATCACGTTTTCATTACAAAGCCGTCTCTGAGAATAGAGATGTTTCTTATGTGGTGCAGAAAGCGGCGGGCCAGCAGGCTGCAGACTGTCTATCATCCCTGCAAGCTGCCTCTGAGAAATGTTTATGGTCTGCGGTGTGTGTAACTCTTCCTTCTATTTTCCCTTTTGCTTTCTTTTCTCATCAGACTTATTGATAGAGACTTCTTCACCTCAGGTTAACTCACCGGGCTTCATTCTGAGTCGGTCATTACCAAAAAAAGGAGAAAAAGAGCTGAGGAATTGAAAAACATTTTGGATCTGGGGGAGAAAGGACTCTAAAGAGACCATCGGGCTGAGTCCCTGCAGCTTAGCAGACTTCCTGTAGATCTACAGCCCTGTGTTGCTTTCTATTAGCCTAGAACCATAGATGAGTGGCCGGGAGGCAACACAAGCTGAGACAAAAGCAATAAATAACCTCCTGCCTACGGGTCATAACCCAACATCCACTGAGAGAGAGGGGAATAAAACTCAGTGCCGGATGGTGGCTGATTTACAGAAGCTTATCGAGGCCTCAGAGACCCCTGACGATTGGTTCAGCTCCTTTGTGTGTATGTGTGTAAACCCATATATATTAGAGTTTGTGTGGACGTGTCTTATAAGCGTTTTTTGTAATGGTGTCACAGATTATTTTATGGTCTTCAAGCAAGTTGTGGGATGCTCTGGAGATTAGTTGTATTTAATAAAAAAAGACAAGCACAAAACATGGCACAGGGTCGTGAGATTTACGGGAGATTTTATGCACGTCTCCATCCGGGTCTGTGGGAAACAAAAAGATAAAGAACAATCAGATAACATCACAGAGAAAGAACAAGAGCAGCTTTCATCTCCTCATCTGTATGAATGTAGATGATGGGGTCTTGCTCCAGGGGAGATTTGATAAACACATCCTTTCTCTGTTTGTCATACAAGAGGAAGAATAAAGTTGGACATGGAGTTTTCTGCTTAGTCCTCAGCTTCTTGACGGTTATGGTGTTGAAACAATAAATGTGTTGAAGATGCAAGTCGTCATCAAAAAATGCTCTGATTGGTTGAACCATAGATTATTCCCAAGCTGACCTGGGATCATGTCCTGGCACACGGTTACTGTAAAAACACAACGATGGCATTTTCATGGACAAATGAAGAAAAAAAATGTCAGGATTATTGGCATTTCCTCATGGAGGCAGGGCTAATTGCAGCTTCAATATGATTGGTTGTTACTTGGGATGTTTTCAATTGTACATTTTAAAATCTAGAATTCTATAGGGCTATGGGGGTGGCACTAATTCATTTTAACCAGGCTATGATTGGTTATGACTTGTGATGTCACAAATCACAAAATCCACATTTCTTGTTTGCTCTGTTCCCAACTTTGTGTGAGAATTTTTCAGAACTGTTTTTGCAGCACTGACCAAGTTCAGATTTTCACAGCTTTTAGATTACCTCACAGACCTTATACAAACCTCAAAACCCAATAAAGATGCATTTTCACACTATAATATAATATAAAGTATCTATAATATAAAGTATTTGCAGAACAGTATCAGATGTTTTGGCTGTTTTCAGTCGAAAACTGTAGAATCATCTTAGTTTTGCTCTTGGTTATGGCTGGTTATCAAGCTTCAATCTTGTTTTAGTACAAATCGGTATGACAGATGCACCAAGTGTCAGAAATTGTTGATGTTTGGTGCTTAAGTTTCTTATTACTTCCGACATCAGTTGATAGCCAGCTATGATCAAGTCATTCTTTGATCAGATATGCATTTAGCCAGTTTATTCTAATTTTATTTTTTTGTATGTTTAGACATTTAACATTTGGGGTCTTTGTTTTATTTTGTATTTACACAGAAAGAATATGGTTTAGTTGTACTGTTTCACTTAATGATGGCATTTTGCGCCCCCCCCCAATTGCCAAATTTTATTGCCATTATGATATGTGAAAAGTATCTGTCCTAGCTCAGTGTGGGAGCAGGGAGATGTGGGAATTGTTACTGTAAGACCTCAGTTTCTCTGTGCACAATTGATTAAAAAAGTCTTGTGATTGATGTCACAGAACAGCCAGAGATAAAACATAAAGCTGTGGTAGGATGGGGATCTTCTCTGGTTGAAGACACTGTACCCATTTGGGCAGAAAGGTCAACACATTCCCACGTGCTTTGTCCATCCATCATGGATACACACACGGACAGTGAAGTAATGGCTAGTTGCCCTAAGCTGCCCCTTTTCTATAAGCACATACACACTCCCACTGCAGTTATGGTGGCAGGCTCGACTTGGAGAACAAATGAAACACCATGGATTTAGCCACCATGTCTTTTTCTTTTCTGTTGCAGAAACTGACTGACAAAAACTAAATAGCGTTAGTCATGGGAAGAGATTCCTCATTCCTTTTCAGTTACTGCACATGTAGTTGCTAATTTAGTTTGGCATCCAATCATAAAACTTACATGTGATTATTTTTAAGGTGGCACATCTATTTTGGAAAATATTATATAATAAAAAAGCTTTTTTTCCCCATATTTTTCCTGCCAATGGGAGACAACAACTAGGAGTTATAGCAGTACTAAAAGGCTACAGCCTCAACAAGTACGAGTGTGATGTTTTATTCATGATTACCTCCTTCGGTGGAGATGCGCTTTAATTCATCCCCACCTGCAGTCTGTCTCACGGCTGCCAGCACACACCAGGTGTTTGGCATTGTGTTTATATTTCCTAAGTGCCTTTTTTTCTAATTGAATAGGCCTACAACAGTTTCTCTCATTTTTACGATAATAAGACAACTGCTCTTGCTTACTGTCGGAATTTCTCCGGAAGGCATGACAAAGTACAAAATGATGGATGATACAGTATGTATAAAAATTATGCTGAATGACAGGCAAGCTGATTTGAGCTTGGCCTTTTGTGGTAATAGGCTACCCTTCATGCTGGAGTGGCTGTCTGAGTGCTGACCTCTGACCTTTCCCATGTCTTTGCTGCCTGGATAATCCTGAAGAGGTTAATCACATGGTAATAAGAGCCGTGGACTCGTTGCCCAGACCCCTAAACCAAGTGTGGTCTCCATGTGAACAGAGGAAGTGATTAATTATATAATTGAAGTTCTATTCTATTCTATTCACCTGATTTTCCTTCTGCCTCCACCAGATGTGAAGCTCAAGTAATTTTCCTTGGCTGAACTGAAATGACAGGTTTTAAGCTCTGCTAATAGGAATCCATTGAAGAAGCATCAAGCGCTTAGGTAATCCCAGCCTGCTCAGGGACAAGACGCATTCATTTACGGCTGCATTAAAATTCAATGCAAAATCAACACAGCCTTACAATAAAGACAAAAACACATGACGAGTAATAAATCTAATACAAGAATATACGACATGAAATATTTTTTCTGTACTTGACCTTTTCTTCTTTTACAGTTTTTTTCTGTACATATAATAGTGCTGACTTCTCTGCTTTAATAAATCTGTTGACAAAGCTATAGCATCACATTCACTAAAATGGAATTACAGCTGTAAATCCAAACGCTTGTGTCGCGGTATCCCTGTTTGACCAGCAGGTGGCGCTCAGGACTTTGGGTTGTGCACAAATCAGAGCCGTGGCAGCTTGCTGGTTCTCTGCATCAGTTTTGATGATGTATGCCACAGAACGGTGGCTCTTATCGATGTTCTCCCTGATAGTGACAGACGAAGACAAAATTTAAATGATAAACAGACACGCTGCAGAACATCACGTCTCACCACCTCCTCCTGTGTTGGTTTGCAATGATGAACTGACCTAATTTTGAACAGAAAGGAATAATCTTTTAATCATGCACCATCAAATATATATTATGCATAGCTATCCTCTTAGTCACTCTCATGCTAGTAAGAGTTGTTTCCCTTCTTCCTTTGAAAAACAACTGGAAATAAATGTGGCAAAGAATCTCAATTCCTCAAAGGCTGCCAGCAGTTGAGAAACTTGAATACAAATATAGCAGAATGTTTTTCTTTCCCTGCGTGGGAGTAATTTAATGTTTCATCCTGGGACTCCTTAAGACAAATATGATACATTTCACATCTTAATCTGCACTGAAAATGTGATACACTACAACAATAATTAACTTTGAACACGTATACATTTACACACCCTGAAATAGCAGAGCAGAGACAGAGATGCCTAGGTTGTTTGGACGATTCTGACTGAGAATGAAGAGGGAAAGATGAGAGGGAGAGGGGACGTTCTTGAAGAGCTCCTCTGTATTGCGACAGCTGGCTACTGCAGATAACCACAAAACCACTGGAGCACTTGAGGTCTGGGTGCTGCATGGCTAGAGTTGCACTTCAACATGACCTTATATCCTGCCTGGGTTTAGACATAGGGCTCGGTCAAAGTACCACATCCTGACGATTATCCCAAGTGACAGAATCAAGAAGTCTGTCTAGCTGACTAAATTGAGTTCATAAGTCCCTCTCGTGTGTGTGTGTGCATGTGTGCACCCAAATGTGCTTTAGCAAACCCATTCTCAAATTATGCATGATTGCTCTCAACAGATAAATTTTCAATCTAGCTGTCTGGAAAAGAGAGATTTCATTTATTTGTGCTCAGATATTATCCCTGATGTTGCTACAGCAAGACCACTCTGCAGAAGAGACAGTGAATTCTGACTTGGCTTGCTAGAGGTGGTGCGTGTGTGTGTGTGTCTGGTTGGTTCCATTCATTTTTCAGAGAGTCCACTCCCTTTTGCTCTCCTCTGACACTGCCCCCCACCCCACACACCCACACACACACACCCCCACACACACACACACACACCGCCCCGCACTCTGTGTTGGAAGCATGCCTCCAGCATCTGGAGCAGATTGTGACCCTTCAGTGTGCCAGGTAGCAGGACATTAACAGCCAAGGCCTTATTGTCCACTGATGAGCTGTCAGAGCACACCCTAGCCCTCGTGTGATATCAGACTGCCTTGTTCCTCTGTCGAGCACACACTCAGTCCCCGCGGAGCGCTCTTCCTCTTTACCTCACATATAAATCAGAGGCTGCTGACAAACAGGGAACAAAGGATTGGAAAAAAATGTGAAGTTAATGCTCATAAAATGGCAGAAGAGGTGCATGTGTTTGGTATGAGAACCCACGATGCAAGCAGGAACTATTTATTTCATCATAAAAGACCATTAAAGAATTGGAAATGCTGAGAAATAAGTCCTGCCTTGTGATTTAATCGCACGGACACAGCGATTGCTTAGCAGGGACATTTCTACACAATGGACAACAGAGTGATTTCATAACTGACTTTTACAGTAATGCCCACAATATTTTTCTGTGTGTATGGCTCATGCACTGTTTTTTTTTACTTGTTTGTATGGATACATAATGAAAACTCAATGACTAATTTTGAATTCATCACTTCCCTGCAGCAGCTTGCGTTCACATTAGCTTGAATTAGAGCTGTGTGCTGCCTTGTCAAGGACGCCTTACTTCATATTGTCTACATGTGGACCATATCCATGTTGAGTTCTGCTCCAGAGGAGACTTAATTTGTCTCTCGCAGGCGTATGGTTGGAAACAAAGCCTCATATCTTTGCATCATTGTCTTGGTTTATCTCATGGCTGCAGGCTTTTGACAATGTGTGGTACCTTCTGTTCCTTTTGATTTTCCACTCATTTGTTAACTAAACATGCTTCCCATTTACTGCCACAAAGTGAAAAATGTAGTAGTCATTAAGTATTCATTACCTGTGCAATTTGTTTCTTCTTTATGCACTTTTCGCCTGGAGAAATTCCTGAATGTGGAGGGAGTTTACATTTGGAATATTGACAAGATGAGAATGCAACCTTCACGGCGGTTTATTATTTATTTACAAAAAACTATTACAGCCAATGAATCTATGTCTTACCCTTTATTTCTCCTTTGAATATTACTTTGTGCAGTGTCAGTTCCTTTATCAAAGGAGCATGACAGTCGTTGGAGGTTAATTCTGCCTATATCAGGGAGTTTGAACCCACAGAAGACTCAGCACCTCTTTATAAGTGGAAACCCACCTTTTAGCTCTTGACCTCAGCTGAAAGCTAGGTGTGAATATGCTCTCATTAATCTTGCCTCCCACAGTAAAAGGTCTGAGTCTGGAGGCTCCCTGAGAATTAATCTAAATGGCTCTTTCATTTCTCTGACATAAACACAAATGTCTCCAACAACAATGTGGTACAATGCGGGATGCCCTGAGACCAGACTTTACTCTCTTATCATTGTCCCTGTAATGTTGTCCTGCAGTTTCCAAGGAAACCAAGCCGGCCTTATTTAAAAAAAAAAAAGTTTCACCTTCTCTGAGTCTGCCCTTTACCTGACAGCCAAGATAAACGAGCAGGGTCCTGGGAGGAAGGCAACACAAACATGCATCTCTGCTCAGTGGCCCGTGCTCATTGGCTCTCTGCTGGAAGCCCTTATTTACCTTAATGCTGGGAGGTGGAGGAACTGGGGGAGGCTTGAGGAGGAGGAGTAGCTAACGGAAGGTGGGAGGGTGTAAGGGGGAATTGTGATTACTCACAATACCTCCCATCAACAACCTTGAACAATACTGCAATAAAAGACAAAAAAAAGAAGCAAACAACTCTTTCTGGCCCCCATAATGCACATGGGCCAGATGATGTCATATGTCACCTTCAGCTAATAAAGGTGATGATGACATGCATGAGAGGCGCATACGTTCACCATCTGCTCGGTTCCACCACGCTGGAGCAGCGCCCCACAATGCTGCAGAGCGGAGTCGAGGCACGTTTATACCACGGTGCGAGTGTCCCTCAGCGCGTGTGAAAAAGTATGGTGTTACCGCAGCCTGCATCCAGATGACTCACCAGGAGTTTAATCATATGTTTACACTTCAAGTGACAAAGTGAATACTCTCTGAGGCCACTTATTTTATATTACCAGAGTGACCAGCATGAGTCGCTGTTTTTGCTAGTGAGTGTTAATCACCTACTAAAAACTGCAAATATGTTCCTATGCTTCTCATACTTCTTATATAATTTCAGTTTCTCGTGGTATGTGAAATTATTTAGCTTAATTATGATAAACTGAATGAATTAACAGAAACATAAAGTTCAAGTTATTTTTGCATAATTCTCTACCTTTTAAGATTTAAGGGAAACTGTTTTAATGGTGTCATATTTCAGGCTTTATGTATTTAAGTTATTTATGTGTAGTATGTATAGTTGTCTGTATTTTTATGTCATGTTTATGTCCTTTTTTTCTCAATTATCATTATTGAATTTTGTTACTATTTTATAACCAAAGAGCTTATTATTGTAGCATCACAGTGTGCTTATGTGGATGTGTTCAGTGCTGCTCAGAGAAGATGGAGGGATCGTGATGTAGCCTTAGTTTAGCTTAGTGACTGATATCATTTTCGTATTTATTGAATTTTTAATTTGTTATGTGTTTCCATCAACAGATGCACATTCACTTTTTTGATACAGCAGACTTATCCACCTTCTTTAAGTGAAATTTTTAAACTTTTTTGAAATTTGAGGTGTTTTAATTAGGTAATTATATGCACATTTTCAAACAGTACAGTACTGACTCAAGACATTTTGTTACGAAATAAATCATGTCACAACATCAGCTCCAGTCTTAACTTAATTTTGACCAAATGTGCAGTTAGTGGACTTGTGGTGGGGCAGTGCACACTAATGAAGATATAATTCTGCAATTTCTGTAATTAGATCATCCTCTGTCTCTACATACTGAGTACGTAATGTAGATAAAGGTATTAATTTTAAACTTAAATGTTAACATAGTCTGCGTAATTTATTGTTATTATAAATGACTTTCTTCAAATTGATCAAATCTATTTTCATTCCCTCACTGATTTTTTTTTTTCATTAATTGAACTTTTTGCAGCTTCTTTTGTCAAACAGTGCATGAAGCAGAAATGACAAAAGATATCTTTTATAATTTCCTGCAGGGGATATTTTCTCCTTCTTCCCTGTTTCATTTTATTTGATGCTTGTGTTAATACTTCAGTGAGAGTTGTCTTTCACACTGGGAAGTGAAAACTGCAGGCCCTGTCTTGCAGCTTCAGGTTATGAACGTTTTGACTGACAGGTGCTTGACTCCAGCTGTTGAGTTGAGTGTAAGAGGCGAGCGTCAGTGACTGAAGATGATCTTTAGATAACATCAGATGACCTTTGAGAGCAGCTCAGACTATCAGTCTCCATGGGGCTACTCTCCTCCCCTTGTCATGTCTTGACACTTTTTTCCTTTCTCTCTCTCTTTTCTATCTCCTCTTTTTCTGTCTCTGTGTCTACTGAGAGGAGTTTCTGTGAGTTGGCAGCCTGTATCTGATCCTGAGGTAATTTACTGGTAGTGATAAGGAAGTGGTGCACACAGTCTTTCGTTATAGTGCTTTCTGACAGGGCAATCTGTGGTCTATAGAGACTAAATTGGAGGAAAATTTTGACTCCAGATAGAACAGGGACATGCTAGGCTGTTATTATACAAATTCGACAAACTGAGATTGAAGAGGGAAACAATCACAGGTGACTGTTGGTTTCGCATTTAGTGACGTGCATTTGCTTTTAACTTTGGGAGAGGAAATAACTGTTGTGAAGTGGAAAGTGGAGGCTTCAGTGTTGTTGATGTGATAATAAACACTTAAATATGTTTTTGAGCTGTAAGTGGAATTACATGATAAAATTCTGATGAAACACTTCAGTGCTGGTCATAACACAGAAAAATGATCTATCCATCATCATCTTCCGCTTATCCTGGTCAGGGTCATGGGGGCAGCAGCCTAAGCAGAGAAGTCCAGACTTCCCTCTCCCCAGCCACCTCCTTGAGCTCCTCTGGGGGGCTCCCCCAGGCATTCCAAGGCCCACCGAGAGACATAGTGCCTCCAGCATGTCCTGGGTCTGCCCCAGGGCCCCCTCCCAGTTGGAGCTAGTTTTGGCAACCAGGGATTGGACCACCCAGTCCCTCGCCTGCGGTCTCCACCCAAACCACACAGCCTTATGGAAGGGACCTTTATGACCCTTCCTGCAGGTGGTGGGTCCACAGGAAGGCATAGTCATAAGGGTCTTCTGAATCACTCTTAATCTGACCTGTCACCTAGGACCAATTTGCCTTGGGAGTCCCTACCAGGGGCAAATTGCCCCTGACAACATAGCTCCTCCTAGGATCACTCATTCACGCAAACCCCTCTACTATGATAAGGTAATCTTCCTGTACTTCTGTTTTGATCATGTTGATGATGAGGAAGGTGAACAGGCCCCCTGTCATTCTGTTGACAAAAACTCAATAACCTTCTGACAAGTTGAAGCCTTTATATCACTCTATTTGAGGCCATGGGACGGTGGTAGTGATTTACCCTCCTTAACCTGCTGTCTCAAGCTGTTCATTTATTTGTCGGCTTGAATTTGAAAAGGCATACTGAAACACCACAGTGACACAACAACGCAGGGTGCAGAATTACTCTTTTTGTCAGGGTAGCTTTAAGAACACTTCAGGTTTTCAGTTTTATGTAGGACAGGATTGAATAACAACATGACAAATGACTAAAATTTACTAGACCACACTTTCTTAGCTGGTAAAAGGAGTAGAAGCAGTTAACAAACTGCCACTAACGTCTTCAGTGCCTCACACGGTTCCGCATGAGATGTGATTTTCTATTCTCCTGATGTCCTTGATCTATTTGCTTGGCTCTCAAGGACAAATCCACACCTGGACATTCAGACAACTATCACATCTCATTTAAGGGTGGAGATTCAGGACAGGAGTAAAATTATACTTATCAACCAGTTCACAAAGACTAGGGCTGTGCAATGAGGCAAATGCAGAAATAACTTGGAAAAATTGGAATACAACTGGCAGTCTGGGGGGGGTGACCTTCACCTTAATCCATAGAATTATATTGTGAGTCAATTTTTTCATTTTCCTTGGATCCTCTAACAAATGAACTGCAGGTCCCTCTTTGAATCATTAACCATTGTTAAGACAGTTGGGCAGTCTGCTGTGCTGGCATTTGATTGACAGGTCTGTATGATAGCTCCACTCATCTGCAGAAGAACCAAGTCAGGCCTCGATGCTTTCTGTTTAACTAGTATAATGCATTTTTGTCTGGATAGACAGATAATTGTAGTTGCAGAAAACAGATTGCACTAATAACTAGAAAACACTCAGAGACCGCAGACTTCTGCCAAGCAGCTCATTTTCCCCCATAATGCGATTTACACCCCGAAATAATAGGCCTGCTTTTATTTTATCTACATTATCGGATTCATTGACCATAAATGCATTCTCATTGCATTTGGAGTCAAATTAATATCATTATTAGTTCAACAGTTATTCACAGAAATTGGTATTTCCATAATGGCGGTTTACATCTGGATCTGGTTCCATACATAGGTACAAATAGGCCATTGGCATCACACTGAGTCAGCACAGTCTTGACTACAGTTTGGTGTTAAATGCAGGTCTGAACCATTATTTGTTGTCTTACATTGCCAGATATTCTATGAGAACCCTAAATTTCACTGTTCTGGATTGTAGTATCCAGAATATTACCAGGATCCAGATGAAACTTTGAGATATTGTAGAACTTACTGTGACACTATCCAGTATTCTTTAGCCAAGCATCCTGGTCATTCTTTATAGAGTTACATGAAAAAATGCTGAAATTGGCCCTATCTCGCAATGATAAAGATTCCTTCAAAAATTTCCTGGATCCAGACTGTGACGTGGGTCACTCCCAAAATCTGATTGACTGGATCTTATATCATTTCCAACCTATCCTGAAAATTTTATCAAAATCCATTCATGACTTTTTGACTTATCCAGTTAACACACAAACAGGACAAAAACATAACCTCCTTGGTGGAGGTAACAAAGTCAGGTGACTTTATTAGAAAATGCTTGATGAAGTTAACTGAGTCAGCAAGGTTTAATTTACATCCCCACTATTCTTCCTGGGGTTTGACAAAAGTGCATCCAATTACAGAACAAAGTGATATACAATAGGTGTACCTAAAGTGCAAAGACTTCAAAGGTAACATTTGGCCTTTGCTTACCCAGAACCCCCGCCCATTGTGGTCCAGCAGCTCCTAACCGTTTGTCCAAATATGGTCACTTCTTGTGTTTGCGTCTGAAACATCAGCCAGGAAGTCACAATCCTGCTTTGCCCCAAAGACCAGTTCTGAAACAAATGGGTGACATCATGGTTACTCCGTCCAATATACTGTGTACAGTCTATGGCACCAACAAATGAGCACATATTTATAGAGTCCATTTGCTTATTTAATCCTAATTTTGTTGACATACATCGTTAATATATGCAAGATAGCAAAGGCAAAGAGACTTTGACTTATTTGCCTTTGCACACACCAGCTCGCATCAGCTTATACAGACTATATATACAGTACTTGTGTGCGTGTGTGTGTGTGGGGGGGGTGTGTGTGTGTGTGTCAAGCCCAGTTTTGCCCAGTAGAGCTCTTTTTCCTCAGCCGGGTAGACAGGCCAGGCAGACCAGGGTCATTGCCTCAGGGGTGTGTTAGAGAAATGCTTCTCTGCTGTAGGCTAGAAGAAATATGAAAGAGACCCTAAATCAAGACACAGAGCTCCATGAATCATGTCAGCGGCTAAGCTGAAGAAGAGGGATGGGACCATCTGTAGCAGCATATGAATGGCTAACTGACTCACACTGCTGTTGACACAAGCTGAAAAAGTGTGAAGAGGTTGTGAAGATTAGCGCCACTACTTGCTGCATAGCCTGGAAACCTGCTTCAGTCAAAGATGAGGAAACCCAAATATGTTGTCTGCTCCATTTGTCACTATGACATTTTACAGTATTGTGCAGGGGAATGTTTTTTTGTCTGCTATCAAATATGATGAAATTTCATAAAAACACATCTTTACCACCTAAATTCTAGCTGAATGCACCCCCCCCCATTTTATTTGCGCACATCCAAAAAGGCTAAAGGGGTATGTTTTAGGTACTGGGTAAATTTATGACATTTTTAAAGTTAATTTTGAGAACCATTACTGCCTTCAAGTGTGTAGGTGTCTAGTGCCTGTTGACTTTTACTGAACTTTAGTTGAAGGTCTGAAGACTGAAATATCATCACCAAAGTACACATTTCTCTGTATTTTCATGACTTTAATTTTAAAAGTTATTTAGAAATGTAGAAGTGCTAATTAGGTAGTGTGCTGTAAATATTATGACTAATTAAGATGCTTAAGAAAACTTGTGAAAAGAGTAGTTTCTTAATAGGTGGTTGACTCTACAATTAAATTAAATTAATCTTGAGTACATAATACAGAAAAAAACATAGAGTTGTAATTAATTTAACACTGAGGGTCAAGGTTTTAGGATTTATGGAGCAAATTACTCTGCCCTCCAATGTGAAACAACAGTTGAGGCATTGTTTTGACATTTTAATTGCACTGACCCGACAGGGTTGTAAAAGAACCTTGTGGCATCAGTAAATTAGTCACTTTGAGAATTGCCTGAATCTTAATTGCAGTGTCCAGTGGTGAGGGCATGCTGTAAAAGCACACTAACAGGGCACATGATAATTACAAAAAAAGACCTCAGGGTTTGTTAGGTTAAAATTTTATCAAACCAAAGCTGTGGGTGTGAAGTGGTATTTACAAATGTGCAGATGTTCTCAAACTCATAAACAAGATGTTGGAAGTACCTCATAATGCAAAAGGGAAAGCTGCTCGGTTACCTCGTTCTAATCTTGAGCCGAATAAGTCCATTTATACAAAGGTTACAGTGGGAAGATGAATTACTTTCTCCTCTAAAATCTGTAGTCAACAAGGAAATATGTCATAGTTTGGGCTAATAAGGATCTGCCCAATTTGTGTTCTTTAAATGAATAAACATGTGACTTTAATCTTACTTTGTAAAATGGTGCAGTTGAGCTCTGAACACATCATCCAAAACAGCACGGGCTGTTTGTTGAATGTTGAATATGCTAATATTGAAATAGCTACAAAAGCCCGTGCATCAACTTTTTCTGTTTTTTTTCACCACCATTTGTTTACTCTTCAGCACATCGCTTCTCATCCCTCTTTAAATGAATAAATGTGTTGTTTAAAGCTTTTTGGAAAGTCTATTGCAGCTGTGAGCCAGAATCCAAAGGCTGGTGTTTTGTTAAAAATGTCTTTAATTGCAGGAGCCAGTAAGCCCAACCTGAGGGGAAAACATAATGAATGTTTTACCATACAACAGAGAGTGAAAGATGGGCAGAAGTGTTTTGGAGCTTTGGGGAATACAGCAGTAGCCTTCAGAGCGATCCGAGCAGTTAGGGGTACGTTTTGTGGTTGTATTATTCTCTTATGATTTGGCATACTGATGCGGGTGTGGAGCGATAGCATGTGGAAACATAAACACAGATAAGCCTATCGGAGGATGAAGGGAGAGATGCTATGTGATCAGTCAACTATAAAATTGACTGAGACCAAATAGTTTTACTGTCTCTCAAGGAAGATCTGTGGTTTGACATAAAAGGGAAATGTTAAACACAACCCTGCTGTGCTCTCACCTTAAGCTCAAAGAGCGTTTAGTCATTTGTGGATTTTGTTCGGTCCATCCACCTAAAACTGTTGTGATCTACATCAACAATGCAATAAATCCTATGCTTATGAAGGAGGTTATGCCTTTGTAGTAACTGTTTAGTGTTCAACCTTGCACATTTAAATATACAGTCCACTTAAGAGACATTGTGAAAAATCAAATCATTTCTTTTTCTTTTGCTGATATAAAACAGGCCTGAGGTCTGAAAACAAAGCTAAACCATCACTGACACTCATTCTGTAGTGAAACCTACACAGCCTCTCATTTTATGTTGGTCTAAAACAGTGCTGGGGGGGCGCGCCCCACTATTTGAGAAGTTTTACTTGAGATACACTGAACTGCAGCTGTTACACTAACAACACTGCAATATGACTTTGTTTCACAGTGCTTGGTGAAGTTTTAGCGCATCACTAAGATAGTGGCTAATATAAGCTTAACCATGAGTCCCCTGGCATGAACACTCAGTTAGCCCTGCTGCCATTTGTCCAAATGGGATTACATCCTGTTTCTGGCTCCAAAATGACAGCCACGAAGTGACAACCTGAATGGCCTCAAAACATCCCTTCAGAAACTAATGGGTGATGTCATGGTCACTTTGTGACTGTATATATATGTATACAGTCTATGCATTAAACCAACAGACACTGAAACAACCTGTTTGGAAACAGCTGGAAATCTGGAGTTTACACAGATGGAACAACAAATGATCAGTGTGGGATTTTGACCATAAATACAGTATATATTTTGGGGCCACTAGGGGCACATTCACAGTGGTGCTGTTTAGTCCTTTGCTTCCACAGATAGTATGGTTTGTTTGGAGCAGTGTAAACGCTCATTCACATTCTGGTGTCAACCAAAGAAGCAAACTCTGGCCATCTTAAAAACTGGGGGCCTCGGTTCACTTGCAAGTGAACCCTGGTGTGGTTCGCTTACTGAGTGAACACAAATAGATCCCCAGTGAACCAAAGAGAAGCAGTGACATGGAGCGCAGTATATTTATTTATGAGGAACATTATCTCCTAGGTACGATTTACAGAGATACATGTAAGCCATCTTAAAACTTTTAAACACTTGCAATACTTTGCTCAGCACCTGTGCAAACACAGCAGTAGTCTCTTGCTCTCATTTGCTTTCTTCTTCAGTACTGGTCCATTTGTCTCATGTACAGTGCAAAATGCTGGATAGCTCACCACTGTGCCGCTCACACTGGGCAGCTTCTTGTGCAAAACATATTAGGTTTGAACAGCAAGTAAAAACAGAAACCCCAAGACTGCATAAATTTGGTGTTGCTCCGTTGTTTATTTGTGAACAAGCCAGCGGAATGGGATGGATGTCCTGTTTCGGTCTTGGCCAACTGATGAGCTGTGTTTTCTTCTTCCTCATGCTTTTTTTCTTCTTGGTCAGTGGTCGTTTTGAGCAACACACCCCAAACGAGCAGTTGTGACCGTGTGACATTGTCCCATTGGTTTGGTCCACTTGACTAAAGTGCAGTGTGAAAGTGAACCAAACCAAACGAAGGTGCAACATTTCTTGACATTCCTCACGCAATCAAATCATGTCTCCCGGACTATCCTGGTGTGAATGCGCCCTAAGAATTACATTACCTGGTTAAAAATGTGTGTAATATTTCTCCTTTAAAGACCGCTAGAGCTGTACTGTGAATTATTCTGTGCGATTGGATGGATGGATGGATCTTCCATTTCATTGGTCCCGTGTACTTTTACTTCACAAACCTTTTTGCCATTTCTCTTTTAGTGCGTTTACCATGTCCCACGCAGCAGTCAGCCACTGTTTCCAAATATGAAACATATTTGGGAATGTCCCAGTGCCTGGGTTTTAAAGCTTGAGGCTCTTTATACACCACACATCATATGATTTCATCTGCAATAACCTGCCTGACAGCCCTTATATATATGGCAGCTTTAGGTTCTGCTTCATAGTAAAGGTGCAGTTTGTACATTTGAACTGTATTTCATTATGCAGGTGAATATTGGTTGTCTTTATAAGTGAATTCATGAGCATAAAACCCAAATAAAAGCCAACACAACATAAAAACTGAAACACCACTATTGTCTGATCACATAGTGCCACATCCACCCACTCTTAACAACTGAAGTTTCCACTGCAGCATCTGCTCTTGTTTCCTTGTCATTCTTTTAAATTTGGTGACATGCCGTGTTCTTAATCTGTAGACGCTCTGAATAGACCTCAAATCACTCTCACTGGTGTTTTGCAACCGTCATTCTCCTCAGAGATTTCAAGGACCTGCTGAGGTTTATGGGCTGCTTTACCATTAGCGGCAGTTTTTTGTCTTTTTTTCCCCCTAAATCAGCTGCCATTACATTGCGAGTGGAAGGGAATATGGTGTGAGAGCAAATATGCACAAACAGTTTCAGAGGAGCGATTAGACTGTTGGTATTTTGGTCCCTTTTGCCAATGTGCTGTTTACTGCTGCGGATCTACAGTGTTGTCTCTGAGGTGTGATGACAGTGGGGAGGAACTGAGTGTCTCAGCCTGGAGAAAGAGCAGATGGGGCTACTTGTTTATGCCAGTTGTGGTAACAATGTACTCGCTTAATGCAGAGAAAGAAAAATACTTCATCCATTAACAGAGGACATCTGTGCATTTTATTATCTTTTTAATAGGTTCTTATGAAACATCAGTAGTTACATAACAATAGAGGCAAAAATATTCTTACAATAAAAATGTTCATTAATGGTTAATGTTGCTAATTACTACAATAAATATCAAATTTAAACCTGATTTTTCGTTCGAAGTGAAAGTCCAGCAAACTAGATCCAATGTTTTGTGCTTTTAAATTATTCATAAAAGATACAAAATAGAGGTCCTCAATTTATACCCTCGCAGTCCTAATTTCACCATCAGCCCATGCAATTATTTAAATACAAAAGGAATGTATAATCACATTTACAGATCTGGATTTTGATGCTGCAGAAACTAAAAAAAAAAAAGAGAACCAATGTTGTCTGGGGATTTTTCCTGTGTAAAATATGCAAGAAAAAAGTATTCAATGCATTTTTAAAGAACTTGCATTTTTGTTTTTTTAAGTTTTGGAGTTTTTAATGCTGGGTTGTATTTATCACAACGTTTTTCTAGGGTTGGGTATATTTAAAATGGTACTGGTTCCTGAACACTGCCTAAATGGATACTTTTAAGAGAAAAAGTAATTAATAGAGAAAAAAATAACACAATTTGTAATAGCATTAAAGGTACCTGTGTTTGTTTCTTTTTTCTTTTAATTTTTTTTAAAAATGTCTGTACATTATATTAACTCTTTGCCATGAGCATATTCATATACTAATACCGTAGTAAATAACACTTTAAACCTATAAACCTATTTTCAGAAAATTAAACGATCTAACCTGTGTAAATATGGCATACAGTGGTGACAATAAGTATTGGGCAACGTAAAAATGTGCAAGGTCACCCATTTAAAAAGATAAGAGAGGTTTGTAATTTTCATCATAGGTTCACATCAAGCTTGAGAGACAGAATGTAAA
>JAQQAE010004802.1:0-18336 GCA_029823295.1 Pseudamia nigra | reverse complement strand
AACTGCAAGGCGCAAGCTCAGTTTGCTGCCATTTGTGAATTTCTCCTTTTTGTGGGATTAATGAAGTATCAATCAATCAATCATACAATGACAGAAGTGAGGATCAAGAGGGATTATTAAAGCTCCAGTATGTAACCTGGGAAAAATATAGGACTTTAGAAAATTTTAACACTTCCAGCTGTCATTCTCCACCGCTCTTTCTCCTGTTTCTCCTGAGCCCCTCCTCAACGCACATGCACAATTCAGTGTTCAACTACAATCACTTGAGCAACAGGTGTAAACATCTCAGACCAAGTCCGACAGTCATTGTTTATCCTATCCCAATGCTAGCATTACTGGTGTGAAATGACAGCCTTTAACTGTTTACCTGAAAAGTGAAGAAAATGCAACAAACATATGTATATCAGAGCCAGGTGAACAGTTATAAAACTATTTAAAAACCATGCTAATCAGAATAATCAGTGATAAATAAACCTAATGTTTGTGTGCTCACTGGTCATGTAGAAAAGCTCCTGTGTGGCCAGTGTTCTGACATTACGTCTAACCTGGGCACCTCCACTTTTCCATGACCTGGGCTCTTACATGGGCTCTGACTGACTGCTGATCAGAGCCTGCACATCCCATCCTCTATGACCGGTGTTCAGAGCCTTTGGTTTCCATGTCAGAACATTGGTCAAAGTCCTCTTTGGGTCCCGTGTGGTCACAAACTGGAGGTGCCTGCTCTGACTGGCCACTGTTGTTTTCTTCTTACTTTTTCTTGCTTACCTGATACCTACTGCATGCGTGAGGAAAGGTATCTGGAGCGTGTGCATGAGAATGATTGACAGTGCACTAACACTATCCATAGTGCTCGTTGGTGGAATTGAACGGGACTGTTGAGGGCATCGTGGAGTTTTGAAAACTCCACAATGCCTCCACAATGTCTCAGGGAATGGCATAATCTTGTGTGGCAGATGAAGAAGGAAGACGTAAAAGGTCGACAAACACTGCTCATACTCATTTTAGAAAACTGCTCCTGCTCAGGTTCATGATTAAATAAAGTGATTGTTAGAACAATATTTAGCATTGGAGGAAATTTGGTGTCTTGTTCAGTGACAAATGTCTGATCTTAGGAAACAGTCTTGAAATACAATTGGAGCTTGTAAAGTTTCCTTGTGTTTACTTTTCCAATTAAATAAAATGTAATAAAACAACAAAAGGAACCTGTAAAACAGTTTCACTAATGATAAAAGCACAGAGGCTATTTTTCATTTTGATTTTTGAGCCAAATATTGAAATCAAGTAAATTAGTTTATAAATCCCTGTCACATTCCTGTCAAGCACCATTTTTATTATTTAATAAAAACTTGTATTGCTTTGAGTTTGTCACATTTCTAGGACTGGAAAAATGTTTCAAGAAAATTTTCAAGTAAACCATCATGTTTCCTACCTAGAGCAACAATATTAGTGGTGTGAATTATTTTTCCTGTCATGCAGTGGGATTGAGGAATAGAAAGGGTGTGAGTTTCTTACATGAAAACATGAATTCCTTTGTTTCAACTGCAGCCAAATACTATCAAAAACCAATTTCTTAAGTTTACAAGCAGTGTGCCAGCCTTCTCCCACCCTCAATAACACGTTTGTCTGCAAACTCTCTCTGATGGTTTTAACACACACACACAACACACTCAGACAAGTACACACACAGCTGTACTCTATTACAGCAATGTACAGTAGTCATCTCTCCACCCCTCGCCTTGAGCCCTCTCTGTGACTGTTATTGGAAATGTAGCGCTGCTTCAGGAGCAAGCTCATGTTGGATTTATATGACACAGGTGCACGCTCTGGAAAGCAATGTACACGTGCACATGTACATACACACACATATGAGAAGGCACGCGAGTGGACCAACCCGCAAAGACTGGATCTAATGTCAGCCACTTAATGTCTACACCACTCACAAGACACAACACACTTCAGGCTTGTGCACACACACACTCTCTTATGTGTCTGAACTGCTTAGAGCTGTATCCAGACCATGTTGAAAGTATCACCCAGCGCCTCTTGTTTCTCTGCCTGGATAACCTCATCTGATTCTGATTTTTGACTTTGCAGATTGAATATGACAAAAATGTCTTTAATTTTAACTTAATATATTTTCCTCTTTGACCTCAATGTCTAGATTGTTCCTTTTGTTCTGAGAATATGCCTGGCATTTCCTCTGGGTGCTATCCTAGTTTTCTAATAAGAGGGAGGCTGGAGGTATGTACTGGGTGGGATGGGTTCTTGCGTTCCGTGATGGCCCAATGGAGGCAAGAATACCAGCAATATGGTTTCCCCTTGGAAAACAGACAAAGACATTCCAGGAGGAACAGCTCAAGAGCCGGCACAGCAATAATGTCTGCTCAAAATTTTAGCCACCTTAACCACCTTGAGGAGGGCCTTGACCTGTAGATTTTGGTGTTTGAGGACTTATAGTGGATGCATTATCTAGTGTTCATTAGATCTCCCCAAGGATTCAGCTAAAATTAAAGTTGATCAACACTACTACTGTATATCTTTGGCTGTCAAATTTGGAAGAGTTCTTTATTGCAGTAAATCTTGCTCTTGGGGTATCAGTGTTTAGACATAAAAGCTGAAAAATTTGAGACCCCTGACCTAAAGAGATTACTGCTGCACATCCACACGTGGTAATGTAGTGTTAGACATGTGTATCTCATCAGCCCATCCTTTCTGATGTTCATCCCTCTATATTGAAGAGCAGAGGGCAGGGAGGCTCCACATGGTACTCATTTAGCCTGTTGGTGCCCATCATGTCTTTACTGAACAAGCAGGTTGCACTGTTTTTCCTTGTGCAACATCTATATGCTTCAGAATGGTGTAGTTAATGTTGCATGAGGTTGTTTTAGGAGCTGAGGACAGTGTGTGTCATGCAGGAATGTGTTCTTGTACAGTTCACATACAGCAGCTGTACAATGCTCTGTGGATTTGTAAGATCCGTCCTATGGGTGGCCACATGATTGGTGCAGCTATTTAAATATGAATCAAATATTTCTGGTTCAGGTTACTTAATTCATACACGCAGGTAGACTTGTTTTGCACAGAGATGTCCTTTCATACATTCACACAGATTTCATTGAACAAATATTACAACCAACAACATAAACCAAAAACCATGTAAAAAAAAAACTCAAGGCTCCACTAGTTAAAAATCACTGCTTTAAGAGTAATAAAGCCAACTCCACCAATAAAAACGTCAAGTCTTTAAGAACAAAGCTTTATGCTAAATCTTAAGGTACAGATTGTCCAATTATTACTTTAACTTGATTAGTAAATCAAGTTAAAGTGATATAAAATAATTGAAAAGCCAAATTAATTAATAAATAAATTCTCAATATAAAGACTGCAGCTTATTCATTTCAGTCATGGCGGCAGGAACAAAGCTGTTTCTGTAGCATTTGGTTTTACATTTTAGGACTGAAATCCTCAGTCCGGAATGGAGAAGCTGAATCTCACAATGTAGGGGATGGGAGTCATCATTCAAGATAAATGAAGCTATCCACTGTAACTGTTCTGGAATACAGGGATGCAGGGAAAAATTGACTCTCCAATGAGACATGAAGACCATTTAACAATCTGACTCAAGGCGTTCTTCTCTTTTTCAGACATGTGACCGAACCATGACACCAAAGAAAAAGACAACACTGATTCAATAAAAACATGATAAAACATAGCCATGATGGTTCTGTCAATATGCGAGCGTTTCCTTAAGCAATGTAGGCATTGTTGCCCCTTCTTACACACAGCTTCACAGTTCCCTTCAAAGTTCAGTTTGGGACTATTTCCAAGATATTTGTAGGATTGCACAACCTCAGTGATCCCGCCCTTGATTAAAGTGTCTTTGTGCATGTGGACTTTCCTCCTGAGATCAATTTTCATATATTTTGTTTTTAAAATTTTAAGTTGCAGGTAAAACTCCTCACACCAATGTACAAAGTCATCAATCACTGGTCCATGGCCGAACTCGTTTTCCTGTAGCAGACTGACAATAACTGAATTATGTGTGTATTTAATAATGAATCTGTTATCATGTCTGCTTTGGCACATGTTTGTATAGAGAATGAGTACGGTAATAATGGAGACAGAACGTAGTCTTGAGGTGAACCAGTGGACATGCATGTTCAGTCAGAGAAGACACCATTTACTTTCACTCTCTGTTAGTTAAAAAGTCTAAAATCCAACCCAACAAATTATTACTTAACTCAAATATTCTTGGAACCTTCTGATTAAAATGTGAGGATTGTGTTAAAAACAAAGGTAAGATCCACAAATAAAAGTCAAGCATGGGTCTCTTTAAAGATGTTTAACAAGCTTGTTTAGCGGGGTGAGGGTTACATCCTCCACTCCTCTATGAGATCTGTATGCAAATTGAAAAGGGTCCAAAGTATGTTCAACCTGTCTGGTATCTTCAACTGTCAGCATAAAAACAATATGTAGTTTTAAAATGTTTCAAGAAAAAGATGTACGATTTAATATCTATTATATATTACTGAAAATGTTTAAAAATATAATTTTTTTTGTAAGAGCGGAAAAAAGATGTCTTGAACGTAACTGATGATTGGTTTTCCAACATATTGTATAAGCCTGAAGCACTTAACTTATTCTCCAGATGTGTTGATTTTGAACAGTTTGAAACTATAAAATAGGTCAGTTTTAAAATTATCTTCTTTCTTACACTAAATAAACTCCAAGCCTTCTTAGAGTTGCTGGAACATGCATTGCTGGTTTTCTGAGCTCATGAAATGTTGTCAGCATAAAACTTATCAATACATTAAGCATCCAGAGCACTAAAATGCAACAGACACATCAATGCACCAATACACTAGGACACCAAAATAATGGTCTTGTTACTTCCTCTTCTGTGTGAAATGAAAAAGAAGTTGGTTTTGCAAAGGGTGTTTTCTCTCCTGAGGCCACACAGGACAGTAATGAGTCCATTCAAGTTGTAGCTAAATACTGAGATAAAGAAGAGGCTGAGCTTAAACACATACTTGAGAAGCCACAAATTCATGAGTGCTTAATGTTTAAAAGTCACAAGTGATGAAGGAATTTATTTATTTTGGTCAATATCAAGAACTACCTGTATTTCAGTTCAGTTCAATTCAGTTGTATTTCACAGCACCAATCAAAAAGCAAGATTATCTCTACACACTTCACGAACCTTGTTTGTTATTTGTTCTGATTTTGTGTCAAAATTCACACACGAAATGCATGACAAAGCAAACGTTTTGGATTTTTATTTGTGATATCCCAGTCATAACCAGTCATAGTCAAGATAAAGTGCATTAGTCCCACCCCTATAAGCCAGTAAAATTCCACATTTTTAAGCACTATATGGTTACAACCAATCATATTTAAACTCCCCATGACTGAAAATATTCCTGACATTGTATTACACAAAATTAAACACAGAAGCTTTGTGTCAGAATCTCACCTAGGGAATTGCCTGTGGCTTAGAGCGGCCAAGAGTCTTTTTTGATTAAAAGTGGGTGGCTACAGCACCTCATAGTGGAGAGTTACAAAGGCAGAAAATCAAATCAGACAGGTTATTTTGCCAACCCCTTGCAGAAGCCTTTAAAAACAGCACAGATATAACAGTGGACCATAATTTCAAAGAATCTCTTAATCTAAACTATTTTACTCACCCATCTTTATGGCTTCTGCAACAGCTGTTAAGCAAACATCAGCCTATCATGCCTTCTTTATTAGGTGTGTTCTAACATGTCATAAAAACTATTGTATCTGCATGATCCTAACGATGGGTGTTAATGGTTCTGAATTGTATATTTACATTAGGTCGGGATTCATTGCCAAATGCAGGAATAAGTATCAACTGCAGAAGCAACACCAAAGATGTCATTCTTCAGTAATTTGTTGTCGACATTGTGAATCATGCTGAATAATTGTTTCAGCCGTAGGGTCTATGTGTGGTTGCACGTACATACACCTAACCATGTTGATTCAGGCACAGACAATTGTTTATCAGAGCCATTTAGCAGGACGACAACCACACATTTAGCTGTTAGCTGTGGACACACCTATGTGAGGTCATTTCTGCAGGTGTTTCTTAGGTTTTTTTACGTTTTGTGTTTATTAGATCCGTATCTGTGGATGCCTGTTGTGCATCATTTTTTTTCACATAGTTTTGTGGGTGTGCACTTAAGCAAGAAAAGACACAAACATAGTGTAGATGCTTATCGGCGTGGCGTAATCACTACCATGTGCTTTTATGGCCACTTGCTTTATTCGTCCAGGCTGTTGGAAGTCAAGCAATTAGTCTCCTTTCACTTTCACACATGGCCCCTCGTGTTCATCACATAAACTGTCCCACTGAAAGACGACCCGGTACGGTCCTGGACTCTTAGCTCGTCTCTTTTACAGCACCCCAGGCTTTTACTGCCTCTGAGCTCAACCCGCTCACTCGGGTGGTCCACGAGCCTGGGAACCGGCCTCTGTCCACTGACACACACACACACTGAGCTGCAAAATTTACTTGAGATCGTATTTCCTTTTGTTCAAAATGATCTCCTTTCATTTTTATTTTGACAGAAGGGAAAGCTGCTGATTGTGATATTCTGTTTAATTTGGCGTGGATTATTATTTTGCCTAATTCGGTTTTAACGAGGTTTTAACTTCAGTACGTAATAAAGCATATCAGGGTCTGTACCGCCCACCTACAAGGTCCACTGAAGGTGAACTTTATCCAGAGTTGCATGTTTGGTCCTCTTCTACCTCATTCCCCTTGATCTCTCTTTTTTTTTCTCTACAAACTCTTTAGCTGTTTAAAACTGTTTTACTACCAGCTAATTACTAACTTCGTCTGATGTCCATTTGGGGCTGTTACTGTACTGTGAGTCAGAGCTTCTTTCACGGAGGACAGGTGCTTGCTGCAGCTGAAAACTGCTTCTTGCCCTCTGCAGAACAATTTCTACTTCTTAATCTTGCATAATCTCTCATAACTGTGTGATGTTGTGTAATTAAACAGTCTTGCAGGTGATGTAGTTTGCAGAGCTGGATTGCTTGGCATAAAATGTGCATTGAAAGTGCAAATGTTGGACTCATTCATCATGTGATTAACTTAAGTATAATTACATATTTAATATTTAACATATTTAACCATTTCATAGTTAAAAGGGGCTTTGCCATATTAACCATTGTCCTCCCTTTCTTGAGTACATTGAGTATACGTACATCATTTTATTTAAGCTTGATTTAAAAAAAAAAAAAAAAAAAAAACACCTTTTGACAAACACATCCAGGCTTTTTGGGATACAGTCTCGGTTTCAACACTCCTTATTGCCATATTTGTGGATGAATATGAACTAAACGTGTCAACAGATTGCACTAGTACTGCACAAAAATGACTGTATTTATGTAATCAATGTGCAGCATTTTTTAATGAACATGTTCCCAGTGAAGTACTTTTTTTTTTTTTTTTTTTTTTGCATTGTGGTATTGGTCATTTTCTCCTTTCACTGTGAGCAGCAATATGTACACTCCATATAATATTTTAGAACAACAAAGCAATAAAATAAAATGCACGATATGTCTTTCAGATGGGCATAATGTCAATTTCATTGTCTCCATCCCTTGGAATAGCTGTTGAGTTTGACTGCCATGTCATCAGTTTGGGTTTTTGAATTTGCATAAATTATTTCCAACTAAGGAGATTATTTTATAACCTATTTTGTAATTGTCAGAAGCACCCCCCCACCCCCCGCCCCCCTCATGAGGATTAAGGGGTAAAAAATGGATGGATGGATGGATGGATGGATTAATGTCTCAGAGTGTTTCTTTGACTAACACATATGTTCTTTCTTCTTTAAGTGGCAGATTTGAGTCAAATTGCCCAGAAATGATCATCAACAGGTCCTCCATTATACAGGGATTAGTAGAAATATGTGCCATTTGTCATGTGGCAGTGTGCCAACACCTATGAGTCAGGAACGTTGACTTTACTTGAAAACAGTATCCTGATTGCAAAGGTAATAAAGGCTGAAAGTGCCGGTTAAGGGATGTAATGGAACTTTCATAGTTGATGGTGATTTACAAGGGGGGGACGCTAAAGGTAAAAATAATGTTCAACACTGGTGTTTTGTCTGCCTGCGTGTACAAAAAATACTGTTCACCGCATACAGATGAGAGAAGTTTTTATCACAGTTTACTGATGCACAAAGAGGTGTTGTTGCATTAGTGCCTCACTCAAGCTGCTGCCTCCCCCTAAGTCTAAACTGTTATCTTATCAAAACAAAGGATTCTTTGAATATTTAGATTTAGGGAAACACCCTCAGGCAATTGTGTGTGTGTGATAGGAAGGAAAATATTTCCCACTAGTCTTAGCAAGTGTGCCTGAGGGAAATTCAAAACACTCCTCACGTTTGTTCTGTATTGCACTCCCTGCCAACTGTCGCTAGCATACAGAAAGTGCTTTTGTTTTTTTTGTGAATATTGCTGCATGTTTGGATTTATAGGAGTGTTCCAATTTGTGTGTAGATGCAGTTTTTTGTGTTCTGAGGGTTTGCATGTGGGGCAGAGACAGAGTACGTGTTCTATGTTTGGAGGGAAAGTGCATGAGTGACAGATTTTTTTTTCATCTTACATACCTCAGATCACACTGGTTCTATTGTTCAAAGGCTGCTACAGCGGAGATGAATTGTTTAACCCTATACCACAGCACCGCTACCTTGAATTTATAGTCTGTATTTTTTAATACGTGTGCATGTTTATGATGCTCTGCGTGTGTATGTGCAGGTGCAAGTGTTCATTACCCAGAATGTTTATGCATACTCATACAGCTCGATGCTGGAAATTCGTGGCTGCAAACGCCAAGGCCCTTGGCCAGGAGCAGGAGATGAAACATTAAGTGGTTTCACTGATTTATGCAGCATAACTGGGAGTATGACAGAAGTTGTTCTCAACCATGATGAGGAAACAATGAGGTTCCTGGATAAAATTTACTAGTACTGTATATGGGATAGGCTCCAGCACCCCCTCCGACCCTCACAAGGATTATGGGGTGGAAAATGGATGGATGGATGGATGGATATACATACCAGCATGCATCAAACACATGACCACCCACCTGATTATGACCCAGTTGCTGACATTACTGTTACGCTGATTTTAAAATCAGAATTTAAAATTATTGGACCAGCAGCTTCCAAACTGTGTGTTTCTCTGTTAACAATGTTATATCTATGAGACAAAGATATCTTAGGACGTTTCAAATAAAAATTACAGTGATGCGATTGTCTGAGCTTTACTCAAACCAGCTGGTGGCGTTATTTGTGAGTCAGTGTATCAAATCACCAGTGCCTGCTTCTAGACAGTTGTGCTTGCATTTATGTGTAACATCTCATCTGATGTGCAATGTTGCCATTAGCCATTTGTCGTGTCTTGATGGGGGAGCCAAAACAATGGAACTGCTCTACAATATTTTTTCAAAACCAGAATCACACTTGTAGTAAGTGGTTTAAGATGCTACAAATAATATGCAACTGCAAAGACTCTAAAAGGTAAAATACAAAGACCTGTCATTATGGAAGTGGTACACCACCTAGTGTTTTCAGAATAATGCAATCTAGTGCTTTATAGTGAGTTCAGGCAGTAGAATCTTTGGTGTGAACTTGACTTAAAAAATAGTTCTGTGAGATTTTTATAGTGAAAGCTCTGAGACAGTCTTCATTCAGGGCCAGTGTTTGCATGTAAACTGTGTTGAGTTCCTCTCAAATTTTATGTTTAGATCTGAAGTATTTGATGAGTTTGTGAATATGGAGCAGTTGCCCAGGTGTTCAGCTTGTTTTCACACAGGAAACAATCCAAGTGAAGCAAAATGCATCAGATGAAAGATCTAAGGAGCAAGAAAGTAATGTACCTTATCCTATTTTCTGGGGTAGTGCAGATTTCTCTGAAAGAAATATTTCCCAGCCAACTACTAGTACTGCAGCTACTTTTGGTTTGTTTGTTCCGTTGATGCCGAATAAAAAGCACACCTGGCTACAGAAGACATTTAGCTCTCTCTTGACGATATTAAGCTCAGGAGTTCACCTGTTATGTGAATTAGATTGAGATCGGATCATGTTACTACCAGAAATAAAATTGGCCCGAGACATTTCTTCTATATGGTGTCCACATTGATGTTTTTCTCTGGGTCATGGTACTGTTACCGTGTTTACGTCTATTCACACAAATTGTTCTGAGTGAGGAAAGGCACTTGGACAAAGCTGTGAAAACATCCTAAAGAACAGATATGGATGTGTTCATGCACACCGAATTCCAGCAATCGTATTTTCCATGACCATAGTCTTTCTTACACTAGATTTAAATATTTTAGTGATGTTTAACATCAAGGCTAGGAGTATTCAAAGTGTTCACGCAGAGGCCCCCCGGCCTACCCCTCAAAATATCAACTCCTCACAACCATTACTGACTCAAACGCAGGGGTTATTCAGTATCATCTCTTTGTCTGGTCATAGGGTTTTAAAATATAACCTCATCATTTGGTTTGACTTTACAAACCTTGCGCAAACATTTTGTGTAATTGGTTTCCAGGCCGGGGGAAACAAAAAAGTATTTACCAGTCAAACACTGGAACTCTTGCTCTCTCAAACATCTCTCTTTCTCTGGAGGAAGTGGGCTGCCCGTTGAGATGAAAACATCCTTCAGTGGCTCCCACTGCAGCTCCACAGGAAGAGCTGGAGCACAAGTGAAGGGGCAGAGTTAGTGCACCCTGAGGCACCATCACTGGAATGGATCCCTTAGTGTGGAGGGAAGAGAGTAGGGATGATGGGACGGGATATGTCAAAAACAAAAAAAAACAGACGTTAGAGTAGATACATGGATGAATAGGCAGCATTTACCACCTACTACAGATCCAAAGCACTCATGAATATGCAGTACTTAGTTGAATTGATGGGTAATAGTGAAGGATTTCTTAGTGTTTCCACTATAGTCTTAGTTTCTTATTTCCTGGTAGGAATAATATGCTATAATTTACCACATGTAGTACAGAAACACAATGGCTTTGATACAGTACCATTTGGTCATGTTCCCATCGGGTGTTAAAGTTGACCTCGGTGCTTCAAGCAGCTTTTTGTGATATTAGGTGGATTGAACTGGGACTGATGTGAATTTTCCTCAAGGTCTGCAAGTGTACATTGAACCCCGCTTCTATGCTGTGATCTTTTATTGCTGCATTGACAGCATATGGCTCTTGTGTTTTTTAATTATGCCTTACAAGTAGTGATTGACCGATATGGGTTTTCAGGGCCGATACCGATTATTAGTAGCTAAGGAGGCCGATAACCAATATTTGGAGCTGATATTCATTTGCAGCAAAAGTGTAAAAATTGGCGGAGAAATGTTGAACAATACAACCACTTAACTTGGTTTAAATGCCTAAAGCATGTTTATTTAACCAAATAAATAGAAAGTAAATAGCTCCAGAGGTGCATGGATCCTGGACTCACAAGTTATTGTCGTAGTCGTGAGCTGTAGAGTTTGTCATGTGACTTTCACACAAAAACACACTATTCTCCACATTACATACATTCAACCCATTGCTAATACATAGTCTGCTGAGCATTTAGAGACAGACCGGACAACTAATGTTATGGTATAAAACTCATCAGCCTCCACCTTAACATGTTTCCCTACAATAAAACAAGTGAATTGAGTTTTTTTACCCGCTCTCTCTCTCAATCACACACACATGCTTTTACTATCATGGACTGTTTGACTGTTGATATTATCTGCACCTTCTTTCAAGTAATTCACAGACATGTCTAGAGGGACGTAAGCGGTACGGGAGGTACGTTAGCGGCAGCTAATGTTTACTCCACTCTATTCTGCTACACACTGTGGTAGTTGTGAGACATAGAGCACTGGAATGTTTATTACATTTTTGGGAGTTTTCTGTGTTTACCTTCAACACATATGCTTGCTGTCCAGAGCTTAAGTTCTCCACACGAGAAAAGTACCTCTCTGCCGTGTGTGTGAGGACACGCACTCGGCTTACACATACTGTTTCTTGTTTAGCCAATCAGATGGCATCGTGGGCGGAACAATACTGGAGACAGAAGCAGCAGGAGAGAGGGAGAGGGGCGTCTGAGCCGAAATAACCCAGTTTTTAATTGATTTCCTGATATCGGCCCGTCAGATTTAAAGAACACCCATACCAATATACATCAAAATTCCAAATATTGGCGCCGATAATTGGCCCGGCTGATAATCGATCGACCTCTACTTACATGTGCCATAGTATAGGACCACCTGTTGAAATACACAATGCGTTTGTTTTTCAGCATTGCAGAACTTGACATACTACAACTCTGACCAGTTTATCTGAATCCGTTGGATGCATAAAGTCTAGTAAGATTTTAGCAGCTGTATTTTGAATTAGGTAAAATTTGTGATTTTCTTTTTTTTAAAGATCTGTCAAAAAATACTCACCCAGGTTTTCAGGTTGGCATCAAACATGATGTTCTTGAGTTTAGCTGTATTTGTGAGATAAATATGATACGAAACTGAAATAATTTTTCATTTAAAAAGTGATTTTACAAGTACTGTGTAATAATTTCTTACTAAATGCAGGAATATTATTTTGAAATACAGGTGTTATAATATAATATAATATAAACTGACTTGAATTTCCTTTGTTGCAAAGGTTTTCATGGCAACAACAAATGGGTTAGTTTCAGCTCCAAGTTTATAATATATGCAACACTATAATTTGTAACTTAATGGAAATTAATGTACCTTGTGCTCTGATTTTGAAATGAGCATTTTGATCACAGTTTGACGGTTACATTGTTGCCTCCTTATTGAGATTACACCATATTTTTTTTCTCATTGTTTTGCACAGAGTTTAAATGACATTGACTTTTTTATATTCAGCACTTACTCATCTTTCATTAGTAAGGTCTGAACAAAAACTAAGCATCATAATATCATACTGTATGTTTAAGAGTTATTATAGTGTTGTTTTGTACTGCGCTTGCTGGATGTATTAAATAGTTTGTCAAGTACAGTACGTAAGTGCATGCTTGTTGTCTTTGTGCAATTAGTAATAAGTTACACAGTGTGTGATGGCTAAAGGTACAACTTCACCTTCACTTTTTGTGGTTTCATCAGAATTAACTGCACACTATTGGGAGATCTCATGAGAAACTTTAACACTGATTGCCACATGTTAAGAATTTGCAAAGGTCAGCACAAACCACTGTAAATGGCTGAATTTCATCACTGCTTTATTATCCGTATAGCCCTCTGGGTGCCAGAGCATGGAACTGTGTGGAACAAGAGCCATAAGACTGCAGAGTCCCTGCTGCAAAGCTCTAAGACAAACACAATCCTAGTCTTTCTCTTTCTCTCTGTCATAGCCAGGGGTGAGGCATCTGTTTCCTATGCTCAACATGTGGAGGCACTACATTCAATACACACTCACACGCTTACTGTTTACATTATCCTTGTCTTATCTTACACATTGGACCTTTTACAGGAACATTTCAAAACACACACACCTCTGATGAGCTGACGGTCCTGTGTTGTGACCGTGTGGAAAGTTTTGATGACACTGACTGGTGACAACTTGTCATTTTCTGTGTCGTTTGGCCCTGAGCTCTTGTAAATGTCCTGATGTTATCAGCTCAGTATCAGCAAGGACACCGCTCGCATCAGATCTGGTGTCCCTGCTGGTATCATTACTACCCTGTCAGTGTTTTTTTGTATAACTCGTGCACATGTATTATGGATAGATCAGAAACTGTTGAAGGTGTTGATGTTCTGCTTATTAACCTCTTTACTTGATGCGGTTACCTTATCTGTGTCTGTATCCTATCAACAAAATGACAGTTTCAGTTGATGTTGAAATAAAAATAAAATGACAAAATCTTGATTAAGTTCATGACACAAGTGATGAAAGCCCCTCAGACGAAAATATATCAATCTGAGTATTATAATAAAGATTGATTTATAACTATACTGTATTTAAGTGTAGAAGAAATTCTGCCAGTTTAGTGTCTAAAACCATTTTCATCAAAGAAAGTTGGTCAGAAATTTGAAATATTTACTTTTTGTGATGCACAAAAGAATGACAGCATTCAGGAATCTGAAGGAATTTCTTCCTGTAGGTGGAAGGAGCTTAGGCTGAATACTTGTGATCTCTGAACTCTCAGATAGCACTGCATCAACAGTCAGCATTTATCTGCTGTATATGACAGGGTTACATAGGATAAAGTGTCCCACAATACAGATGCACCAATGCCATACTATTGGGTGTCCAGAAGGTCAAGGTTAAGTTTATTTCTATAGCACATTTAAAAACAACAGTTGACCAAAGTGCTGTACATCACTAAAAGACCTACTAAAAATAACCGTAACATCAAATAAATGAAGCCCAATATGTAACATTTAGTAACAAAAGAAAGTGTATTAAAATCAATTTAGATAAAAATAAATAAATAAAATATTAGTAAACAAATAAAATGCAATCATTTAGAAGGATGACACTGGAGCCAAATGCCGAAGAGAAAAACTATGTTTTCAGTAAAAAGTTATAGTTTGTATTGTTTGACCTGTGGACAGGAAGAGTGTTCCACAGCTTTGCTTTGCTGCAGCAAAGGCTTGATCACATATCTGTTTTAATCTTGTTTTATGTGTTTGTAAGATGAGCTCTTACAGGTAAATAAATTACATAAATGTGAAGCAGGTCAGACAGATACACAGGTGTCAGTCCATTGAAAGCCTTAACAGCAAGAAGTAAAAGCTTAAAACCAATTTTAAAATGGACAGGGTGCCAGTGGAGAAAAGACCAGGACAATATGTTCCCGCTTTTTAGAACCAGTTAAAAGACAGACACCTATGTTGAGACACTGAGGGCTAATGTGTCACCAGCGCAGCTTTACAATACTTTTTTCTGTTATTAAGTATTTCCTTGTAAACCAATCCATGTAAAATTAGCACAGAATTCTCTGCCAAAATATATATACAGTAGGTGTGTTTACTCTCAGGCATTTCAACAAAAGGCAAGAGTGAAAAAGGATATGCAAATGTGGTGTTAACTGAAAAGGAGAAATGTGTCTTTTGAGAGGGTATATTCTCTATTTTCTTGATTTCAAATCTTCAGAAATTGGCATTTTTATGACTTATTCACTCTTCCTCCTTTCATTAAGTTTAATTCTGACCTTAGCTCACTGATTATTTTTCCTGTCGTCTCTTGTTAGTAACTCATGCATTTTTTCTGACAAATTCCACTTTCACTGGATTTTTTTCATGTAGAAGTTACATGTTAAAATGTTACAAAATCCAGAGCACGGTACGCTGGCAGTGGTAGCAGGTGAACACAGATAGCTGGTTTAGAAATGAGTTCCCAGGAAGCCCAGTATGTGTTTCAGGAAATGGTGAGTGTGGGTGTTTGTGTTTGTCTGTGTGTTTCATGGCTCTCTTTACTCATGCTGCACTGCCCAGATAACGTCCATGAATCATTCTAAAGCGACATAAAGAGGATGGAAGGGGATTTTTATCTGTTTTTAAAATATTATGCTGTGCCCATTTCATGTTTTGTGAAAGTGATGAATGTGCACTTTCCCAGCTGTCCCCACAGACCCCGAGCATCTCACACACCTCACCTTTCTCACTATCACCCAAGTTTTTTATCAGTGTTGTCACAGCACGTGAAGATAAAGCAAACTAGCCGCTAGATATTGTTGAACAGTAACATTAAATGATGACGTGTTTGAAAGTTCACTCACAACATTTTTTTTTGGCATTTTTTATCCCAATTTTAGAGTTTGGAACCAGAGGATGTGTACAGGTTTGGAAAGTTTAAGCAAGAAATGTTGTGCAGGTCTTTTGCGGATTTTCCCAAAGCTTTCACAAATTTGACATTCGGAACCTCTCTGATTGACTTTACATTATTAGCACATGTAGGTACAGTATTAAGGAGGGGAAAAATCAGATGCATCATATCATAACATGTCATGCCATATTTAGTCATATCATCTCATCTATCTCATGCCATATCTCATATCATATGTACTGTATCATATCATCTCATATCATGACACCCCTTCTTACTGCAGTGTAGGAGCTGCCATCTGAACTCTTCGTGTCAGATCGTTACAGCTCTTAAATCCCTCCCAGGCTGCTTAATCAATTCAACATGGTTCCAGTTTCCACAGCAGCCCACAGTGGGCCATGAACCCCGTCCATCCATAAATACACTAACAGCTTTCTTAAATATGTGACAAAATACCGTTAAAGTTTACAGGCTGGGCCGCTGGGGTGGAGTCAGTCTTCCACCTGCGCTAGAGACATGACGAGGAAGGAGAGAGGAAGAGTATCTGCTGTTGTAATCGCTCAGGGTAGCTTTATTTTTTCACGCACATGTCTCCATATCACACACACCTGCTCTTGATTGTCCAATTTGTAATTGCCATATTGGCCACAGGGGAGCAGGGAAACGGTAAACAGGTTAATAGCATCTGATATGAGATCACTGCAGCTGGAAAGCTATGCTAGTCAGGGACTGAACCCAGGGTGACAGTAGTGCAGAGGAAAACACACATCACTCTAAGTAACTGACAAAAAGCTTTTAGTTCAACTTGCTGCATAAATGAAATTTATGTCCCAAAGATAGATTTGACTGACACTGTGGTTTTCATTTTTAATGCCACTCCTTTATCTGTCACTATCTCTGGTTTCTCACTTAAACCATTGAGGAAGCAAAAATGACACTTCCCCTTAATCTCTGATCACATTCTTCCTTTCTACTCTGTGTTCTACAAACAAGTAAACAAAAATCATGTGTTCATCTGGTTTGTCTGATCCCATTTCCTGTGGGTTTTTTTGTTTTTGTGGAAAGATTTTAAAGTCTCCCAGTGTTAACTCTTTATTTCTCCTTGTATCTGGCTTCATGTTACACCCAATCACACATCACTACCACTGATAAAAGAACACACATGAAATTGACTTCCTGTTGTGTGTGTGATGTTATCTCCACTCCACAGTTAGATTTCAGTGGAAATTAACAGAATATTGGACAGAAAAATGCAGTTGATTTGATGGATGGTTTGTGAGGTTTGTGATGGCTACACTTTTGCATTAGTTGGTACTATTTAGAGCTTAAATGGTGAGTGTCCTAAAATATTTTTTTGTTATCAGGAGACAAGTTTTGAGTTCATCTCATTCCCACCAGAATTACACAAAAACCAATTGCACTGGTCTTCATGAAAATTGGTGGTGTTGGTCATCAGCTGAGGAAAAACACTAAATTTTGATAAGATAAATTTAAAACTGTTTAAGCTGCTTGGATGTTTTTCACTTGTTTAACCCTGGAGATAAGTTAATTAAAGGGACACTAAACGCAAAACTACTGTATGTTTGAAGAGCTGCAAAGGGAATTGTGTGAATGTACTGTAATGAAATATATCAGTACTGGTGATAGTACATAAAAATGAACAAATATATTAAAAAATACATTTTATAGTTGAAAATAGCTCAATTTACCCCTTCCTGTGTTACAATCTTTTTAATCCTTCCTACCATAATGATAAAGCAAAGTAATTTCCAACACCTCACCATTACAAAATTTGTAGAAAAAAATTTGTTGATTCATTTGTTAGTATATGTATTAGCTCTTTATTAGTTTAGAGGTTATTGTTTAGGTTACTAAGACATAATTAGGAGTGATTTGTTTCCTGTTCTGAAGAGTTGACCAGCCTACCTGTCACTCCATCAGACTCTGCCAAAAACCTCTTTCATTTTTCAATAGTTTATTCTGAAGATGAGATATCACTCTATTTCGAACTGGACAGAAAAGAGGAGTGCCTTCACCTTGTATACCAATAATCACTGATAGTCACGGAAATTTGGCAAGTTTAAGAGCACTTCAGGGCTTTTAGTTTACTGTGGGAAAGGACCGTATAGAAAAAGCAACAAAATATCGAAATACATGATGCACTTTTGTTGATTTTTTTTTCTTTTCTTTTTTTTTTTTTTAGACAGGCCTTTTTTAATGGTTAAACTTGAAAATTAAACACTTTTAAAGCCTCACTAGCGCTCATTTTCTTTTCATCATTTTTCAAACTCTGTAGAGGGTAGAGTTAGAGTCAGAATGAGGATAAAGTTACGCTCTAAACTAACATGTGGCATCAAATGACAAAAGGAAAGTAAATGGGTTATAATTTGTTGTTTTAGCATTTAATATCGGTCTGTTGTGGCAAAGAAGGAGCTGAGCCAAAAGGCGAAGCTCTCGATTTACCAGTCGCTCTACGTTCCTACCCTCACCTATGGTCATGA